>JAZKJV010001007.1:659828-917864 GCA_037367405.1 Ottelia alismoides | reverse complement strand
TTCTTCAGGTTGTTCAGGTTCGGCTCTATCTGTGCAGGAATGGCGGCCTTCCCCTTCACTATCTCTCTCATCTCCTGTCTGAACTCGTCCATCTCCCGTCGGAAGGTAGCCTGCTGATCGGAGATGAGGCGGGCTAGGTCATCTAAGGTTGGGTTCTAATAGGATGGTCCCTGAGAACCTGATGGGTGGCCTCGCTGGTAATGAGGTTGCTACTAGTGGTGAGAGGGATACGAAGGTTATTGTGAGTGATACTACTGCTGAGGCTGCTGCTGCCTCCAAGACTGTCCTTGCTGATAGGGACGAGGACCATACTGCTCTCTCTGGTGGGATGACTGTCGGTGTACTGGGAACTGGGGTTGCTGGTGCTACTTACGCTGTCGGCCATACTGGCCACCCTGAACTGGAGGCTGCTGATGGGAACTGGTGCCTCCGGCCGACTAGCGAAATCCGGGATGGTCTCGTCGGATACCGGGCTGGGGTCGGTCATACCATATCCCGTTGACATCCATCAACGGCTCCTGCTAGTAGGTGGGTGGTGGAAGTACTGACAGGGGCTGGTCAGGCTGGTACACCATCATCTGGCTGTCCTGAGATGGCGGCGGCTGAAGGTACTACTGTTGCGGCTGCTGCTGGTACGGCTCCGCCTAGACCTGGTGAACCTGTCGGTACTATGCGGAGGGCTGGGTACTGCTGCTGCTGCCTGGGTCTTCCCATGACCTAAGATGGGCTGAGAAGTCGTCTGTGCCTCCTGGAGACACATGATATGTGTCTTTAGGTCACTCAGCGTATGTGCCATCTGATCGATCTGCATCATACCCTGGCACTGCTTCTTCTCAATCAACGCGATCCGGTCCAGCTTCTCGCTGATGATACCCATGTCAGCGGTTGTCGACTCGTCCTGTGCTGCTGCCACTGACGAAGTAGAAGGACCGGCATTGACTTGTGCTATCCTCTGAAACTACACGGCTTGTGGCTGGGGGCGTCCCTGAGTGTAGAGTCGGGTCTGGGACATCACTGTATAGTTCTCGGCCATCTCCTCATAGATGGCCCAAGCCTGATCCTCATCCTTGATGAAATAGGAGCCGCCACATGATGCATTCACCAACCTTTGCAGCTCTGGTGTAAGCCCGCAAAAGAAGCTCTGAACTAGGTTCGGCTTCGAGATATCATGGTGCGGGCATCTATCGATAAGCTCTCAGAACCTCTCCCATGCCTCATGGAATTGCTCATTGGGGAGCATGGAGAAGTTGCTGATCAAGGCCCTCGCTGCATTCGTCTGCCCGAGTGGGTACTTGTTCAAGTACTCAGTGCGGAGCTGCTTCCAGGAGGTAACAAATCTCCCTAGATGCTTCAGCCAGTTGGTTGCTCTGTCTACGAGGGAGAACGAAAAAGCAATCATCCGGATAATGTCCTCGTCCACCTGTCGATCGTGGACGGTGCTGCAGATCATCTCAAACTCTTAGAGATAAAGGTGTGGCTCCTCGGTGGTGAGTTTGTGAAAGCGGGGCAGCAACTGAATAGAACTTAAAGTCCCCCACTATGGCAGGCAGCATGATTCATCTGCGGGTTAGAGTTGCACCCGGGTTGTGCAACTCTCTCATCGTGCGGCCTCCTGCAGCTGGCTGAGCTGGCTGTACTGCCTGCTCTCCCTTAGGTATCTCTGGTCCATTCCCACCACCGGGTCTGCACTGCTCGCAGTCGGCTCTCATCCGCTCCATCTCTTGATGCATCTCTACCATGAAAGCTCCCTGATCTCTATTCTGTTGCTGCATCGTCTCGAGGAAGCTATCAAGGTGTTGTTGATTGCACCCTGGTCCAACACGTATGTCTGCTCGGCTCTCAGGCCACCGGTGCGGTCCTCATTGTTGCCGGTCATGGTCTCTGCAAAGGCAAAAGACCCAAGCTCAAGTGCCGAAATATCATCTGACTGCTGCTCTCTCTGATCAGGCACCTCAAGACTATCATAATAAAGGTGGTCGGGGAGAAACAGGATGGAAGCAAACTCGGGCTCGGAGAGCGGGTCTCGACTCTCGCGAGCCAACCTAGATGAACGGGTCGGACTGCTTATAAGCGGTGCAAATAGAGGTTGCCTAAGGGACCTCTGACCCATCATCTTGATCGTGGCGAGTCAGGCGAATGGGATATGGAAAGCAAACAGGATGGTCAAGCAAACCTCAAATTCACCAACGCAACGCGAGTTGATGACCGTAAGAGTTCGGTCTTTTATCTTGTTTTTCTGTTTTTTTTATTTTGGTGATAAAACAGTCTAACAGAGCAATTAAGTGAGCTATTGGGAATCCAACGCCCCCAGAAGACTGTCCCGATCCCGAACTAGATCTTTCCCAGCCAGTACAAGCTGCGGACCATTTACCGGCTACCCGATCAGCTCGCTCTGTTAAGGATATCACGGCTCGTTTTACCGGAGACCGGAGCGATCCTCACTGGAGAACCACTAGCCCAGAAGCAGTAGTCTGAAGAGGGGTCAAATATGGCTCTACCTAGGGTGCGGGTCACTCTCTCGCTCAATCAAACCATCCAATGTGGGGGTTACTGTCCCAATACAAGATTTTTTTTGTGAGATTATTTTTAGGTCCAATTTTCTTTAGCAGTCCTAATTTTATGGTTTTTCTTTTTTAGGTATTTTTAGATAAAACAACCGCCTAACAAATTTTTCGGTTCTTGTGATTTTATTAAGTCTAGAAATCGGGGGGAGAAGACGAAAAAGCTGATGCACGGTCAAACACGATGATGCATGCAGAGTGAGAGATGCGTACCTGACTCCAGCAGTCTACATGCAGGGTGATCCACGCATAAAAGTAAAGACAGTAATAAAACTACCTATATGATGCACGAGGAAAGCGGCCTTAGACGAAGCATTTTATACACGGGGAGAACAGTAGATAACGGGTCAACAGGAGGGGTCGGGGTCCGGTCTCTGATGCTGATCGGTGTCCGCCACAACGGATCCTGCTAGCGCTATATACAGCCTCTAGCGGCACATGACCCCTCGAGTGACCAGGTTAGCTTTTTCTTATTAATTAATTAATTAGGTCTAATTAGACGGTCTATAGGAACATGCAATCTAATTAGGCTGGGGTCCTAATCAATTATGTCACAGTCAATGAAAATCCTACGGCTAAGGCTAAATCCTCGGAAATCATATAAGTAGTAAAAGGCGATAAAACTCAAAATCGGTGAAAACTCGATGGGGTCCTCCGAGCATACCGGTGCTCAACGAAACAGATCCCGGCAATCCACAAGTCTGAAAGAGTGTCCTGGTTGGTCCTGTGTTATTACAATAAAGTCTGACTGAAAATAACCTAAGCTATCCTCTCCTCTCTCATGCTCGACTCCCTCGTGCTCTCATGTGGCTCTACAAAGAAAAGAGCTACCTCTGGCTTCCACGGTTGCTTCGGCTTTCCGAAGAAAGCCGCCTCTGTCCTCGGGCTCCTCGCAAGAAAGTGAAATAGAAGAGTATCAGACACAGTTATTATAATAATGCGAAGAAAAATAGGATAAAATAAAATGACAAATATATGCAAAAATAAAAACAAAGATAAAAATAAAAACAAAAACAAACAAAATAAAATAAAAGAAAAAGAAAACAAAAGGAAAATAAAAAGAAATCAAAAAGCTGCGAAAACTACGAAAGAAATGAAAAGCCGCGGAAAAAGTCACGAACGAAAATCGAAAATAAAAATGACTACTAAGCTGTACTCCCCGGCAACGACACCATTCTGATGACCGATAAATCCCCAAAATCTGGGTAAGGTGTAAAAATACGGGTCGTTGCGACCTGAATCTCGGAGATCGATCAATTAAGAAAAATAGACCACCAAAAGAGAGTAATCAGTCAAAAAGCCGAATAGCGGTCTCGCTATTTATTTAACCTGGTATAGAGACCAGGGTCGAACATAAGGAGCACGAATTGGCCAAATGGCCTACGAAGTAGTCTAAAAATTAAATAAAGGGGAAAATATTTTTGGTGGATTTTATAGATTTTTAAATTTTTTTTGTATTTTTAATAATAAAGAAAAATAAAAAAAGCTAAAAAGAGCACAATCAACCAATTGTTTAACAACACAAATTAAGCCAGGAAATTAAAATAAAATTATTTTTGAATTTTATGATTTGTAAGTGTTTTTGGTAATTTTCTTAGATTTTATATTTTTTTTAATTTTATAAAAATGAAATAAGGCAAAAATTGGAAATCAATGTGCGGCCAGAGTTGAAAGACTATTCAAAAATATGAAATAGCCTCTAAAAATCTGGAGACAATTTTTATGAAAACTACAAATAAAACTAAGATACACGAAAAGAAATTGCACTTTTTTAATTTTTTAGAACTTTTAATGATTTTTTATAAGGTTTTTAGGGTTTTTCAATTTTTAGAGGTTTTATAGGTCCAAATCAGATTAAATTTGGATTGAAGCAAGAAAACAACAAACTAACAAACACTAATTTTTTTTAGAATTTTCGGAGGATGTTTAATATTTTTAGTTGATTTTATAATTCAAACAATAGCAAAAATAGAGGTTTTTGAATTTTAAAAATAGAAAAAACACAACAAAAATGTTCCAAAAATTACTGAAATTTTACACAGTGCCTGGAGCCACGTGTCCACATTTTAGAAGATTTGGAGTTAATTTGATATTTTATTCAACCAATAAAGAAGGCACAGCACACAGGGACCCAGATGTAAAGAAAATAAGTTTCAGGGCCAAATTGATAACACGTGCAAAAACAAGAGGGCCAAAGTTGCAAAAAGCCTAGATCGCTCGCGTCTGGCACACGGTTCACACTCAGAGAGACTAAAATGTAATTCTTATTAATAAAGATTCAAACCATAACATCCAAAAGCCCTAAGGGCATACATGCAAATCACCCAGATGCTCACGTGTCGAAGCACGTGCATCACACATAGAGGGACTAAAATGCAATATCTAAAACTACCAGGTCCAAAGTGCAATTAATCCAAAATAACAACAACTACTAAAAATATTTACAGGGATAAACTATAAATGCTAAAGAAAGGGGGGCCTAAGTGATATTTACCCCTTTATTAAGATCTGATGGCTGGCAGGAGATCCATCTCAGATTGGACGGTGGAGAACTGTAGATGCCCCTTCGCTGATCGACGCCTCGGATCTGATCCTCAGCTGGATCGTACGGTCACGAGCCTCCCGCAGATGAATGGTTCATATCAAAACTGGAGCGAGGGGGCCCGATCGAACGGTGATGGAGGCTCCTGGAAGAACACTTCGCCGACGAACTTCTCCCGATCGTGGCGCGCGGTGGAGACCTCCTCCGGTGCTACGGAAATGGGGGAATCGATGTTGGTGGTGTTCCGTAGCTAGTGGTAAGCTCCGATGGGGCCGGAGGACCTGGAGGGTCCCCGGCGATGACAAGTAGCTGGAGCACCTGTGCATGAACAATCGAGCCACCAGATGAGGCTCTTAAGCCTTGGTACCTGCACAGGAAGCAAGAAGGGTCGAGCGCAAACTGCCGCAACCCGGTGAAGAGCAAAATAGGTGAACGAGGAAGTCGAGGCGTGGGTCTCCGACAAGCGGTGGTGGAGGAGACCCTAAGTCCAGGTTTCGGGGCGAACCAGGATGATCGGATGGGTGAAGAAGGTGCGGAGGAGTCTCGTGAAGATGTAGGGATGGTCGGATGGCGAAATGGGTGAAGAGGTGGTCGGGAATCAGCCGGCGAAGGCCGGCGGTGCGAAACCTAAAGATTGGAATTGAAGATAAGCTACTGGCTAACAAGGGAACCTGATGATCGGAAGCGTCTATGGTGGAAGTCAGCTACCTCCTGGGATCCTCGCCTCGATGGAGTGACGCCTCGAGAGGCTCGAGCTCACCGATGGTGGAGCGCGGCGGCGATGACCGCTGGATCTGTGGCTACAGCGTCTCCTTCCTTGCTGCAATACCACCTCGGGCTTGCTGTCACTCAAGGCAAGAGAGTGGAGGTCCTAGGAGTCGAATACGGAGGCCAAAGATCAAGGAAATTGCGGCTCCAGGCGAGGTCTTATACTGGTAGGGGTCCGGGAAGATGGGAGTCGGGCGCGCAATTCGATGCACGGACCCCTAGAGAGAAGATCGGGCGTGCGTTATGGATCATGCATCAACAATCAGAGCCTGAGGTTTGATCGAATGGGTGGCGGATTGCATCAAGAAAAGTCGGAGAAATCGGGTCGAAGACACGGATCCACGGAGGTGTGGTCAACATCCCCCGTGGACCAATCAGAATGCGGTATTTGAAAAATATTTGAAAATTCAAAATAAAATAAAAAAAGACTTTATTTCAAAATATTTTCAAAATGAAAAATGTTTATTTATTTTCAAAGTATTTTCTAGTGATTTTTATTTATATTTTTGAAAAATAAATTATGTATATACATTATATTATATTATATACGAGTATAAATACCTATGTATTTTCAATTTTTATTTTTATTATTTTATTTTTGTACAATTATCGCTATTTTATTTTTTATTTATTTACATCATAAAATTTGGGATATAAAATAATTTTTATTTGATTTTTATTAATTATTTACATGTGTAAAATAAATAGGTCTTTTATTTTTATATACATGGTATATATACAATGGAGAGAGAGAATTTATTTTCTTTTTTATTTAATTTTTTCTGATTTTTATTTTATTTTATAAATATATACAAATTATGAGAAACACTTTCTTATTTTATTTTATGAAATTAAAATATATACACCAAGAGGGGGATGTGTACAATGATGAATGGCCATATCTCTCTCTACTTGTTTTATTTGGCGATCAGACCCATATTGGGTCCTCTCTTAGGTTTAGGTCACTCAATAATTATTCTAAATATTTCCCTCTTTTTCTTTATTTCTTTATTCTTTTTTTTGCACAAAAACATGCTAATTATTGCTATTTACACAAAGCATGCAGTTTGACAATTTATTGTATTTCCAAGTATCTACATGGTGTTTTGCAAAGATTTTTAGCTAAAATAAAAGAATAAAGAGTGATGAATGAGGATTCATCAAGGACCCACGCACCCGAGAAAGGCAGAGCCATCATTTCTTACTCCGCTGGCAGAACATTCTATTTTATCCCGTGTTTTTTTATTATGTATATTCATGTGAGAGAGTGACCTATATAATTGTAATAATTCAAGACTCTCAGCCACATTTTGACTTCTCGAGATCCACTACCCGAGGGATTGTTCCCTCGGGGGCCTCGATGGTTTTGACGCTTTTTCACTTTTATTTAGTTTTATTATTTTGTGTGAATGAGCCCTAGGCTAGGAATTTCTTGCTCAATAGATTAAGGTCCAAACCCCTAATATATTTGCATGTACCTATAGATTCAGTTTTAGACTTAGTTAAATAATAATTGCTGGTTATTTAGATTCGAACTCGCGTGCCGTGAGAGACATCTTACAGCGCTAGCAGGACCCGATGTGGCGGGCACCGAGATGTCTCCAAGATCGGACCTTAGGGTTTGTTTCCAAATAATTGACATAATCTGCTTCACGATAATAACAGTTACTATCCTAGGGCGATATCATCATATTGCATTTGCATATAGCATAGGTTTTTAATTCGGTTATGCATCCCGCATGGAGAGAGCTGGGAAGCACTATAAGTCTTCTGACTTGGCATGCATCACCGATTTCCGACATGCATGGCTTTTCCGACCTTCTCCCTCTGATTTTTATTACCTAGGATGCTAAATGGAATTGGAAGCTCATTAGGTTTGTGCGTTGAAAATTAACAAAAAAGAGATAATAAAAAATAAAATCGGGACTTCTAACTCTACTTGATCTCTAAAATAAAATGTAATGGATTCCTTGTCTTGGGGAGAGCAACCCCCTCCTTGTATGGCATTTTATTCCCACGTACATGCTAAGGATTAGGGTCCAAATCTCAAGCTTGTCTTCGGTGTACAACTTTTGTGATGATCACCTAACTCTAAAATTGAAAAGATAAAAGACCACATCTTGGTCTCCAATGTGTTGAGTAGGTGAACCAGGGGTTTGCTTTGTGTATTGATTGTGACTTTGAATCCATCTGTGTTTCATTCATTCTTCGAGTCTTTAATCTTGTATGTGTGCATATTTCCATCATTGGGTCCTATCTCCCTTGTCCATATTCACCTCCTTATTTGCATCGAATCATGATTGGGTCATGATCTTCATCACTTTTACCAGATTTTATGGTTCTTGTCTCACCCACATCACACATCTCTGGTCCGGTCTAAGGAAGCATTCTTCTTGAACCACAATTTTGGATGTGTTCCCACCTTGTGTGGAACACACAATTTTTTACTATGTTCCACTCTTTTCTCGCCCGCCCTCCTCATCCCCCTTCATGTCATTATTTCTATCACCTGGGAATGTTGTTCTTGTAGATGAGGCCTGCATCGAGGACTCTTGGATTCCATTTCTATTTGAGTAAGCCGATAAGTTTCGAGGATGCTGAGAATCTGGACTTAATATGTGCTTGGACATTATTGAGGATTTTGATGGTTGCACGATCACTATGTGTGATGCTTATTTGAGGATTTTTGATCACGCACATCGGATTGAGGATGCGTTGTATTATGATGATTTGTTGATGATTTCATGAGCTATGACTGATCGATCTATTTTGCGGTTCCACCCTTCTTGATTTCAGAGGTTTGATTGACTATCTTGATATGTGCTTTATAGTGATGGTGACTGGAACCCACATGATCTCACTCATCTCCCTGACTTATCCATGCTAGATCTCCTGACTCGTCCATCCACCTGTAGAACTTAGAGGATTTCTGCTTATATTTTGTGTCATCTCAGCTCAGGGACCGTATTGTGACTGCCTTGATGATCTTTTGTCCCTCTTGATCTTATGCCCTCCTGAGGAGTGATTGCTTGATTTTGAGGACCTGAGATGTGATGCTAGCATTCCCATGATTTGATTGACTTAGTTTGCATACCTCCCCGAGGACTATCTACGGGAGGATGCAACAAATTCTTTACAATCAGTTTTATTCACTAACTCTATCTCCACCTTGTTGAGGCACGAAACTGCATCGTCTGATTCGTCTGTTTGGCCTCCCTCTCTGATTGTGTGTCCGATCTCTCGGTGCATGAGGCCAATTTCATAGATTCCTTCGAGTCTTCTCTCCGTGACGGTCCTCGTAGGGATGAGTGTCACTTTTCTGATTATTCACTGCCTAGTTCATAGCACTCTCCGAGAGTTATCTATGAGAGACTGCGACAGTTTTTATATCTATCGGTCTCCTCTGATGGTAGCTGATTTGTTGCCTATCGAGACCCGCCTCTGAGCATCCGTCTGATGGATCTGGCTCCTTCGCCCTCTCTCCTTGACGACCCTCGCAATGACGAGATCTATTCTGTCTATTCTTTGCTTAGCTTGCATCACTCCCCGAGGACTATCTGAGGGAGGATGCGACACATTCTTTACGCTCGATTCCACTTGTTGATGGTGCCTTTGATCTGGCAGAGCACGGAACCAAGTCGTGTGTTATATTTTTTAGTCCCCACTACCTTGTCGTTTATCCGATCTGTTGGATCGTGGGACCTATTTGACTAGACTCCTTTGAGTCTGCTCTCCTTGACGGTCCTCACAAGGATGGGCCATCTGCCTCTGATTAGTCACTGTTGAGTTGACCGTATGTTCCTCGATGGTTATCGGCGGTACACGACCACATTTTCTAGATTTGTCGGTCTCTTCTACTTGTATACGATCTATCGCCTACCGAGACCACTTCTGATGAGCCGTCTGATGGATCTGACTCATCTGAGTCTACTCACCTTGACGAACCTCGCAAGGGTGAGCTCTATTTTGATTATTTATTGACTAGCATGTACTACTCATCGAGGGTTATCTGTGTGAGTGTACATCATTTTCTTGGTACTCGGCTTCATTTCTGGTGTCTCCTATACGGTGGAGCACAAAGCCGAGTCTTCTGATTTGCGTACTCGATCTCCTCCCTGGTTGGGTCTCCTTTCTGGTGGAGCAGAGAGTCGAGTCTTCTGTTTATGTTGGATCTTTGACTCATCTGAGTCTTCTCACCTTGAGGACCCTCACAGGGTTGAGCCATGTCTTGTGGTGTTCGATGTGCTCCTAAGACTTCTGACTTTATGACCACCGGATATCACGCGGCATTGAGAGACTCCTGCTCCTCACTTTTTATACCTTTATGAGATCATGATTGACTTGGAGGAGTCTGTACTGTACCTTCTTCCTCCAAGTCTTATGGTACCGGCTCTGATCTGCCATTCCTTTCCTTATGAGCCTATGTTCTGCTTTCTCTACCGGATCCTTGTTGAGTTTTTGATCTATTTTCCTTGGTAGCTAACACCCACTTGATTGTATACCCGGGTGTCTTTTTACTTTCTGACTGCATCTTCATTCTCACAGAGAGAAGACGACGAGAGTACGGTATTCGCATACCAGATATTGTCCTGCACTTCACCAGTCTGTACTTGTTGTATATATGTGTTTTGTCTTTTATTCCTTCTTTCTCCCGTATGTCTTGTGTACCCAAGATCTTTTGCCATATCAATGTGTCTACACTTAGGATGTGCCTTGTCCTAAGTATAGGGGGGTACACATCGTGTTGTTCTTTCTTCATTTTGTTTCATCACTCCTATCGTTGCTGATACTTAGTGATCTTTTACCTTAAGTATGGGAGGAGTGATGCGTACATTCTCTATGATCTTTTCATATATCCGTATATCTATGTCTTTTCTTCTTTTCTTCTTTTCCTTTTCATTTTCCTTTTTCTAAAATAAAGATGTCGCCCTTTTTGTCAGTTCTCTGTACTTAAGACGTACTTTGTCCTAAGTATGGGGGCGCACCCCGAATTCTTTCATTCTTTGATCCCCTCCACTATCTCCTCTCTTGTTGAGTTGCTCTGTTATACTGAGGGATATCTCACCCTAAGTATAGGGGGATACAACTCGAGTTGTAATCTGTTTATTCCCACCCTTGACTCTCCCTGCCTTGTGTACAGTCTGTTATACTTAGGATTATTTGATCCTAGGTATGGGGGCGGTCGACTTCTGATTCATTTATCTCTTCATTCTTTCATATTCGTATTCAATCGTTGTAGTAGGCTTTTTTTATACTCAGTACGAGTTATATCTTCTCTTTTTCTCTTCGATCTATGAGGACATAGCTCATGCTAAGTATAGGGAGGTCGTATATACTATGTATATACTTTATCCATAACTCGTACTTTCATAATAATAATAATAAATATGGCTAAATATACTATACATACATATATAATTCATTAAAAACCAATTAATAACGCACTTTATTCCTCAAATTCTTTTTGTATATACTGATTAATAATTCAAGTTAAAAATATTTTTGCAAAATGATTTGAAAAATAGTTTGACCCATTTGGAAAACATTTTGTGAAATATTTTCAACATTTGTAAAATATTTTGATTTACAAAAATTTTTTTCTTTGTGTGAAATAAAAGTTTTGAAAACCTATTTGCAAATGGTTTTGAAAATGGTTGTAAAAATACTGTGAAAAATCTATACATACTGTTTGAAAAATCTTTGCAAAATGTCTTTCAAATGTTTGTAAATAGTTGTGAAAACTATTTTGTACTATAGTCTTCCAAATTGTTTCCAAATAATTTTGAGGAATAAATGCATCATTAATAAATATATATATATATAAAGTTATTTACCAATTGTACATCAAAACCTAATCACTTTGTGTGAACCTGTAAATTCTTTAAATTCTTAACCCTTGAAAAATAAATAAAAAGAAGCACACCCATGTAAATAGTTATACATATTTTATTCTTGTGCCAAAATTCTTTTTATTTCTAAATTCTTTTTGAAACACTGCATCATTCATTCTACATTGTACTAGCATTTGCATAGCATTAGCATTCTTTCAAATTGAGCTTGATGGTTGAACTAGTCTACATAAAATTGAAGATTGGAGCTTGGTTGGACCTTACTGCACCTAACTGCACAGGAACCTTTTGGGAACTAGATTTAAGGTACTTCAGGTCTATTTAGACTTAATTCTTTGAGACTAAGGGCTGGGTTCAAGTCACCTCAACTGACTAAGTAGAACTTTTCGACACACACGCATAACTCTTGTCAGATGTGGCCTATCTTGGACACTTGCACCTTTCACTTGGCTCAACTCAGTTGGAGTGGTGAGGGGAAGGGATTTTATGGTTTAAGACGCACATGAGTGGAAACATTCGTCCTCATCTAGAGAGGGAAGTGCACCCCAACCCGATCCTGTTGCCATGAGGTCTAAGGACAGGAGAGTGTGGGTTGCAATAATGCTTCAAAAGAGGGATAGTCTTCTGGCTCAAGAGGAAAAACTCCTTATGTAAATGTTGTTGTAAATAGTATGTTGAAACAAAACTCAAAAAAGAAGGCAGGCCTGATTGAAATAAAATGCTTGTCAGAGTATGTATGTATGCTGTATAGAAAATAAGCGAGCTTGAGCATCAAAGTTATACCATGTGAGCCTGCAGCTGGATGACTTGGATACATTGGTCATGCATCCTGGGATAGGTAGCTACACTGGCTACCGTCCATTCTTTTCTTCACCTCCTCCTCTTGAGTTGTATGCCACTTGAACTTAGAAGGAAATACCCCGTTCCTCAAGGACAGAGTGCTGGATTTGGGAATCATTGGGTTGTCATTCTGGAGAAGTCAGTCCCTTTGTCATTGTGGTTGAGGAGAGCTACTATCACTAACACTATACAATTCAGCTTCATAGTCATAATGGTTTGCGTATGATGTAGGCTAGTTCTGACATGGATATTGAGGTGGTTTGAACCGAGTTCTGTAGCTCTCGAAGGCTATTGTGTTTTAAATTTGGTTCTCGACGAGGTTCCACACACATTCTCACATCAAGGTCTAATCTGAGCTCCAAACTTTGATTTTGTAAAGACATGTTTAATAATTAAATCAATTCTATTTATTCTTTCTTTTTCTTTTCTTCTTTATTCTTTTTATACTTATTGCATAAGTGTTTGCTAGGGACTTGCAAAGGCAAGTATAGGGGGTGATGAATTCCATTTCATCAACTTTATTCTATCATTTTGGCCTTAAAAATCCTAGCTAATGCATGTATATAGCATCAATTTGTACAAAACAGCATTCATTTTGTATTGCATTTATTGTGTAAATAATATGGTTTTTAATGCCAAAATTATAAAATAAAGAGAAGAAAAGAAAAGGAATAAAATATCGAAGATATTTTATAACCCTAAACCCCGAGACCAAGTCAAGAAATGAGTTGGTTGACAAGGAATAAAGTAGGAAAGATAAGGACCAAGAATACAATAAAAATACCATTTATTTATTCAATTATTCATGCATTTTTGACACCTATTTTATTGTTTATTATTAATCCATCAAATAAAGAAACTACGTACATGAAATTTGTAGATATTAATGTAAATAAAAATATAAAATTGACTTTGTACAAAAATAATACACAGTGTTCATTTTATACACAAAATAAAAAGTCAAAATCCCAACTTCACAGACCCATATCTTTCAAATAAGAACTCAAAACATATCAAAATCACTCTAATTGTATATAACTTTTCACAAGCTATTTAATGGAGGTAGTTTCATATTTTTTTGAGTTATTATGTGAAAGTTAGTTTTTGAACCCCCCCCCCCCATTGTACATTTACTCGATTAAAATATTCAATTTATTTTTTCTTTATTTCTACAAATGTATAATTTTATAATTATTATTTATAACATGTGTGATATTAAAACCAAAATAAAACAAAAAAATGCAAAATAAAATAAGTATATGTGAAAACATAGGCAACATACCTATGCGGTTATTTGTATATAAATAAAAGGAGAAAACATTCTTTTATTATTTATTCTTTTATATTTTTACAGTATTATAAATAGTTTTCATATTCTATTAAAATTATAAAACTAAAATAAAACCCAATACAATACATAAAATAAAATAATGAACATAAAATATAGATGAAATACCTATGCATATACCTACATAATATACAAACCTATTTACTTAAGAGTGTGAATAAAATCATAAAAATAAAAAAAATATTTATGCGCATAAAAATAAATTATAAATATAAAAATAAAAGAATTAAATAATAAAATAAACTATACAAAATAAAAATAAAATGTACAAAACATAGATGAATATACCTACAAATACACTATTAAACATTAATTACTAATAAATAAAGTAAAAAATAAATAAATATCATAACAAAATACTACATTAAATAATAAATATTTTAATTTGTAACTTGAAAATAATAAAATCATTTACTATATTAAATTAATAAAATATGAATAAGTCAGTCTAATTTGTCTTGTAGCGGGCGGAGTTGGACCAATCAGGGTCCAGCGATTGTTGACCTCTGGTCAACTCCCCCCCCCCCCAGCTCCAGATTTGACGCGACCTGTCTTGTCCCGACTTTTCCTCAATTTTTACTGGTCGATCTATCGCTCAAATGACATCAATCCCTTCATGGAAATTACTCCCAGAGCAATCATCATACACGTCATCCCCTCTAATCTATTGTCCATATCGTCGATTCGTTGATTTCGCCCAGTCATTAAGAGTGCATGCTATGTTCTATAAATAAAATTCCTACATCCTCCTCGCAATTTTGGTCATCTTATTCCCCCTAAACCATGTGACTCGGCCATAGCAGAGCATCCTCGTGACAGGAAGGAATCCCCTGAGCTCGCGACGGTTGACAGAGGGTGTAGGTGCTCCCAGGCGACCAACTCCGGCCACCTATGCTCCATGGCGTCAAAACCAGGTAAGATCTGCGCATCTTAATATTTTTAGGTAGAATTTTATTCCAGCTTTTTAATTCCACATTTAGATTAACTTCTAGAGCTTAGGTTTAGCCTAGAAACGCCAAATCGTAGTTCGTCGGAGCTCCGCTCCAGTGAACGATTCCACCTGTGTCCACCCGTTATTCGACTCGCCAACCACCCTCATCACCTTGCCCTTCCGTTTCCCAATGTCCCAGGCATCTCCATACCCCTGGATCCCTACTGGATCCGGCGATCGGGTCTCCACCACCGCCATCCTCGTCGGAGACCTCCGCTTGCACCTCCGACGCCCATTTCCACCAAATAAGGCCTCCGGACCCTTTGTTTGATTGTCTTTGTCTTATTTGCAGGTCCTGGTGCGCCAAAGGACCTGTGAAGGGTCGATTTTGCCAAGACTCGAGGCACCTGGAGCTCCTATTCTTCCTCGGCTCTCTTTGACTGTGCCAGAGCTCCAGGTGCCTAGCTGAGCCCATCCATCGACGCGTCGGACCACAAGGAACGAGAAGGAGCCTTCGGCAGAGAGATTGGAGATCAGAGATGCTCAGAGGAGTGGATCGAAGCTCGCCTTGGGTGAGTTTCTTCCCTATTCTTTCGAGCGGCCTCAGGACCGTTCGATCATGAACGCCGCTCCAGAATTACTCATGGTCGTTGGATCAGCCCCGCTCCAGAGCGTCCGATCTGGGGGGATTTAATCTAGGCCCTTCATCGCCGAACCGGTACGGTCCGACACATTTGCGCCACGTGGACAAGTGAATCGTGTCCCACCGTCTGATGGCGCCTTATATGGGGTCAATTGCATATAAGCCCCGCTTTATTTTGTATTTACTATTTAGTGTTGTAAATAAAGTTTGTTGTTTTAAATAATTGGGAATATTACATTAAGGCCACTATAGTTATTTGTTATTACACTTGGGTCCTTCCTAAGCATGTCACGTGTAGTCCCATGTGATGGGGAATTTGCATAGAAACTCCTGGCATTTTTGTAATTGTTTATTAGTCCAATAAAAGTTTAAATGTGTTTATACTTTTGAGATATTTGCACTGAGACCCATGTCATTTATTTCATTTGTAAAAATGCCCTTGCCAAAGCATTTATTTTTGTGTATTTGGTTTAATTTTTATAAATACCTATTGTACTCCTAAAAATATGCAAAAATAGAATTAAGTGCTTCATGCCATGTACTTTGATGTTGTTATTTTTATTTGGCATTTTTTGCATTTTATCCATTTATTTAAAATGAAAAGGAGCCTATTTATTCCATGTCTAACTTATATAATACCAAAAAAAATTAAACATTTTTAAAAATTCCAAAATATATATAGTACATTTTGTCCTAGTTTAATTACAAAACAAAAATCACTAAAAATGGAAAAACAAAAATCTTAAAAATTGAAAAACCCCAAAACATTTTATAAAGATATAAAAGTTCATTTAAAAATCCAAAAATATGTTTTTTTATGTTTTGTATTTTTATTTGTATAAATACTTGTATATTAAAATTGATTTGGATAATTTGGGCTCTATTTACTATTTTTAAAATCTACTCAATTTCGGCCTATACATTTAATCCCTTAGTTGGGATAATTTTGACTTTAAGAATACCTAAAAATTAGCAAAAATTCTTAAAAAATTACTAAACATTTGAAAAATATGAAAAACCAAAAAACAGTTTATTTTTGGTATTTTATCTATATTTATTAGTATTTATAAATATACTACTATATATTGTATATATAAATCCTTATATATGTTATATTGTTTATATAAAAGAAAAGGTAATATAAAAATATGAAAATATAAAAAGAAAATACACAATTATAAAACCAAAAATAAAATAATATATATAATTGAAAACCCATAAAAAACAATAAAAATGGACTAGAGATAAACGACGGAGTTTTGAGCATCGTTTTGCCTCCTTCTACCGTTTGCTCCCTGTGTTTGACCTCTACACGTACTTACACCTATACACATTTGCTGTAGAATTATAATAAATTTAAACTCCACATTCTTGATATTTAATTGCTTTATTCTTGTTGTGGGTTAATTGTTGATTAATCGGGGATTTCATCCGAGGTCACTTCAACGACTGTCCTTCCTCCTTGTGGATTGACACGACTTCGGCGAAATTTCCTTGGTTATCAATACCCTCATTCACTACATCTTCCATTTTGCAAAGTGAGAGAGCAAGCTCATGAGGCATAATCGGTGACAGCGGTCGACTTCATCATCCTTCGACCGAGGACCTTCATCATCTTCAGCGAGACCCAACAAATCCAATTCATTGTTGCGAGCTTCCTCAAGTTTTCCCAGTTCATCGCATGACGGTGACTCGAGCAAAGATTGGAGCTCCCTTCTAAGCTCTTCCCCAGGCACTCGTTCATCCCTGCCAGGTACAACACTTATCCCTCTTTCCCTTGTCTCTCCTTCTCTTTTTCATTCTTAGTTCTTCTTCCCCAACTTTCCTATTTTCTGTTATTATTACTCATCTATCTTCTCCTTCATTCCTTATGTATGAAATCATAAATCCACATTCCAATTCTGACTAACAACCTTTATATCCTCTTTCATACCCCACTCACATCGAATTACCTCAGATCTCGCATAGATCCGAGCCTCAGGCCTAAGGTTGGGCATCAGGTCGGGTCAGGTCGAGTTTGAGTTGGTCCGACCTAAGCTCATTTAAGTGTATGGACTAATGGGTCGGGCCTAGGCCCATTTTATTTTCGAATTCCAGGCCCAAGCTCAAACCCGGCCCAAACTAAATGGGTTAGGTTCGAGTCGGGGTGGCCCAATTCAACACCTATGTACACCAATATCATGTGTTCCATTATTGTTGCATTTATCTGGTTGTTTCTTATGCATGTGTGCATGTTTAATACTTTAAATACGCTAACTAATTCATGATTTTGACATTAATTGTATGTTGGAAACAGAAATATGGTAAAAAAAATATGGTGACTTAAATCACCATTCAATTCACCATTACATATTCTATTATAGAAGCGGGCACTATGACCCAATACGATTTGTTACTTATACTTGTGTACATGCTCTAACACTTGAGAATACATATTCCATTCTTGCATGTTAATGTAATAATCTTGCATATTAGTGTAATAATGTCTTAAATCCATGTTAATGGATTTGATTATTAATGGGTCTAAGTATTTATTCTAAACACGAAATAAGGATATAAAAGTTAGAACATGATATTCAGAGCAAACATGAATATACTGGATATAATTATATTGTATAGGACGGGCTATCGGGCTTGCGGGGTTGAGCCTTCTCAGGCCCGAACCCGTCCTGATAATCAATACAAACTTATTTTGAGGCCCACAGCCCACCCACTAAATTTCAAGTTCGGGTTTGGGTTAGGTTATATGAGCCCAATCTACTCGAGCCCCTCACCTTCCCCGTCGTACACTTGACCTCTACTTCATCCACCTCCATTTCTTGTATTGGACTTACCTTCAGGTCAAGCACTATCTAGCCCCATCGACCTCCAGCACACGAGCTTTTAAGGAATACTCTGCCGAGGAATAGAAATATCCGATCCCTCGAGCTCATCCAGTTGGGGCTCCAGTTGACCAATCTATAGTTATAACCTCTGATAACTTCCTCGCCTCGCAGCTACCGAAGAAGGAGAGTGCCTTCACCGTTCTCTGTCATGATCAGAGCCATACCATTTTGTCTCCTGCTCCGTTGTTTGTCGACGAGAAAGGAGTACTCCTCACCAGTAGCTCATTAGCTCTAGCACATCATCGGAACTGATTCCCCTTCACAGCAGATGCCTAGTCCCTCTGCCAATCCATACAGGATGAAGAGGGGGGCTATACGTGCAGCCACTCTCCTTAATCCCTTAGCTCCACCGGAGCATGTCCTTCTTGCAGCAGTAGAGAAGCAACATCGGTCCTTCCCTCGAGCTCAACTATTTGACCTTTTTCTCCCCAGATCACCAACAGAGTAGTGGAGCAGCAACACAGCCGCCCCTCATCCTCTTTTATTGACTACAACAGCATGCAGTGGCCTACAAGAACCACCCGATCAAGATTGGGTGGCTCTGAGTGGGTCACTGATAACTTAGATTTTGTGAGGGTCTAAAGTAGTCCACACAAGGTGGGACCACAATGTCGCTAAGGCGACCGCTCACGAAACCCGGGTCAATCAACAATTAGCCCACAATAAATAATCAAGGAATGAAAAGATATGCAGAGTTAAAATTTATTATAACTCTACAACAAAGATATGTATAGTGCAAGTATGTGTAGAGTGTCGAACACGGGGAAGAAGCAAGATAGATCAGGGCAAAAATGCTCACAAAAGTGAATGTGATGTATTGGTCTATATATGTGCTTTTTGTAAGTTTTTAAATTTTTAAATTTTTTATTTTATTTTTGATTTTATATTTTTATATTTTGATTTTTAATTTTCTGATTTTGTATTTTCTTTTTATATTTATATTTTTTCTATTTCTTTTAATATATACAATAAGCTATATATGATATATATATACACTATAACTAGGGTTGCAATAAAAATTAACAAAAATAATTAAAAAAGAAAATAAAATATTTTTGGGTTTTTAATATTTTTTTACCATTTTATGATCTTTAAAGAACTTACGCTAATTTTTATATTTTTTTAAGTCAAAAATACCCTAAAATAAGGAATAATTAAATACACGAAATTAAAATAGAGATTAAAATACAAAATAAAGTCGAAAATTCTCCAAATAATTTTAAAATAAAGAAAATAAAATAAAGAAATTCAGAAATAGAAAATTGTGATTTTTGGATTTTTTTAAAGAATTTTTAATATTTTTATAAAGGTTTTAATGGTTTTTAAATTTTTTTTGAGTTTTTTTATATTTTTTAATGATTTTTGGTCTGAAGGTCAAAAATACAAAAATACATGAAATATTTTTTTGAGAATTTTTCAAAAAGTTTTTATAATTTTTATGTATTTTCTTTTGCAAACAGAGATAAAAATGATAATTTTGATTTTTTTATAAATAACAAAATGCTTCAAATTGCAAAATAAAAACTATGGCGTGGAAGATCAATGCAACATGAAGCTATGTCTATTTTTGGAATTTTTCAAGTTAAATAAATGCATGAAACAAATACTAGAAACAAAGAGAAAATACAACACTGGCCAGGGTATTTTTTTAAATAACAGAAATTGTAGGGGCTTAATTTTCACTGAAATATATAACTGATAATTTAAATTACAGGGCCAATTAAAAATAAACAAAACTTCAAGGGCCTGTCCACAAAATAGCCAAGCTCGCGTGTAGAGATACGTGAGCCTCGCTAGGAAGGACATAAATGTAATTCTCTAAAACCCAGGGACTAGTCTGCAAATGGTACAAAATATTACAAATTTCATTAAAATGTTCCTGGGCCAGTCAGAAATAACTGAAAATGCGGGGATCCTGCTGCAAAATACCCCCTCACATGAAGCGTCACATGAGGTGACGTGGCGTGGACTCAATCGCAAATACTAGAAGTTCAGGGGGTTTTTAAATTTTACAAAATAAAAAAACTGCAAATGAAAGTTTCAGTATTAAACTTCAAATACCAAAATTGACGGGGGTTAAATTGCAAAATACCCACATCCAGCGAATCAGACAGCTGATGACGGTTCACTAAAGCCACGTGTCACGAATCCGACGGTTGCAATTGCTTCGGCTTCTGCGGCTGAGATCAGATCCACCTGGACGATCGGACGGTGCTCGGTGGTGGCGATCTAACGGCTCTTGCGACCTCTGGAAGTACGACTTTTAATCTGATGGTTCTGGGCGATGGAGGAAGAACTTGGACGAACGCCGGGTCCGGCAACCTTCTCCGACCCTGATCCGCCGCCTCGATGCTCCTTCAAGCTTCAAAACGGCCAAGAAGCTTCGTGGGATAACCCGTTATCAATCGGCGATCCCAAAATGGCATGGAGGCTACTGGAGGATCGATGCGACATGAAAGAATGAGGGCTGCTCCAGGTAGCTCCTTCTTCTGTGAAAACGACTCCAGGAATAGTCTTTTGGCGCCTGGGACCTGCTAGTGAAGCTCACAAACAACAGTAGAGGGCTCCCAGGGCAAGCGAGGGTGAAGTGGATGGTGATTAGTGCAAATATAAGAATGGGGAATTAACAGATAGATTACGCGATTAAATGACAAAATACAGGTGCTAAATAAACCTCGACATCGACAACCGACGAAAGTGGTGGAGCCGCCCCTTAACCACGCTCGACGCCTCCTTCCTAGCTAGAGGAAACCATGTCACCGTCTCCAGTCCGGAGCACGAGGAAGAAGAAGCCAAGAGAGGTCAAAGAGGGTTCAAAAGTGAATGGAAGAATGGGGAGCTGCTTTGTACAAGAGGTGACGATGTGACCTTTCAGGAGCGATCACGAGTGAACGAGGGAGATCTTGGAAGATCCAAGTACCCGGAGTGAATCATGGATGTACATGGAATAGATCTTTTGAAGGAACCCATCCTTCTCGAGCAACGAATCATCGGTGAAAAAATCTAGAAGAAGAGCGAAAACCAAGGTCTGACACGGGATGGGCGTTGGGCAGAGAGTTGACCGCGGATCAACCTCTGACGCCCCCTGGTTGGTCCACGTGGACCAACCAGGAAAAAGCCTAGAAAAAATGATTAGAAAATTCATTTAAAAAAGTATATGAATTTATTAATTTTAGGTTATAAAATAAAAAATATTTATTATTTTATGAATTATTTTATTATTATTTTATTTATTTTTTTGAGGTCTAGAATTACAAGTTATTTTTTGAAGGCTGTATATAGGTATATTCATCTATGTATTTAAATCTTTTATTTTTATTTTGTATTTTTAATTTTATTAATTTGGTTTATTATTTTATATATTTATAGCTTGTTTTTATAAACTTAAATATATTTTTATTTTATTTTTCCGTTGTGATATATACAATTAAATAAATAGTTGTATTATCTATATAGGTATAGATATAGATATTTTACCTATGTATTTTAAACAAGTATTTTATTTGAATGTTTTCATTATGTTCTTATTCTAATTTTAATATGCACATATATTATAAATAATATTTACAAAATTATAAAAATATAATATTATAAAAAATAATGAATAATGAATAAAATGAATATTTTAATCAGTACAAGTATACAATATGGGTCCAAAACCTAACTTTTAAACTGTAACTCTAAAAAAATATGAAACCACCTTCATCAAATAGCTTATTGAAAGTTATATACATTTAAAGGTGATTTTGATATATTTTGACTTTTTATTTGAGAGATATGGGTCTGGGAAGTTGGGGTTTTGGAATTGTATTCAGACCATAACTTTTTATCTGTATATTATTTTTGTGTGAAATTAATTTTGTATTTTTCTATATTTATATCTACAACTTTCATTTACAAAGTTTCTTTATTTAAGGTATAAAAAGTAGAACTAAAAATAGGTCCAAAAATGAATAAGAATGAATTAAATAAAAGGGATTTTTATTTGATTTTGGCCCTTATCTCCTCCTACTTTATTCCTTGTCGACCTAGTCATCGAGATGCCTAGGTCTCGGAGTTTAGGATCATAAAATATTTTTAATATTTTATTCTTTTTTCTTTTCTTTATTCTATAAAATTTGGCATTAAAAAATGCATTTTATACACTATTTACACAACAATGAATGGATGTTACAATGCATGAATTAAGTGTATTTACACGCAATTACTAGAGTTTTTAAGGCCAAAATGATAGAATAAAGATGATGAAATGGAGATTCATCACCCCCTTATACTTGCCTTTGCTAGTCCCTAGCAAACACTTATGCAATACGTTCAGAAAAGAAAAAGAAAGAAAAGAAAAAGAAAGAAGATGGATTATGTTTAATGATCAAACTTATCTTCACAAAATCGAAGTTTGGAGCTCATGGGCAGAACCTTAATGGGAATCGGATTTGAAATCCAACAACCTTCGAGAATCCCAAAACTCTGCTCAAGTCTCCTCAATAGCCAGGTCATAATACTTCAACTCATACGCAAACCCTTATGACTATGAATCTGACTCATACAGTGTAAGTGATGGTGGCTCTCCTCAACTTAAATGACAAAGAGACTGGCTTCTCCAGTATGACAACCCAGTGATTCCCCAATCCAGTATCTCCTTCCTCGAGGAGCGGGGTATTCCCTTCTAAGTTCAAGTGACAACCAGCTCAAGGGGTGAAGAGAAGAATGGATGGTAGCCAGTGTATCTACCTATCATAGGATGCAAGACCGGTGTAGTCAAGTCATCCAACTGCAGGCTCACATGATTTGACTTTGAAGCTCAAGCTTGCTTATTTTATATACAACAAATATACATTCTCCGACAGTAATTTTATTTTTAATCAGGCCTGTCCACTTTTTTGGAGTTTTTGTTTCTTTTTTTTTTGAAATACTATATATAACAGCATTTACATAAGGAGTTTTTCCTCTTGAGCCAGTAGACTATCCCTCTTTTGAAGTTTTATTGCAACCCACACTCTCCCGTCTTCAAAATCTATCATCACTGGTTGGGTTGGGGTACACTTCCCTCCCTAGAGGAGGACAAATGTTTCCACTTGTGTGCGTCTCATACCAGCAAATCCAATCCCCTCACCACTCCAACTGAGTTGAGCCAAGTGAAGGGTGCATGTGTCCAAGTTAGGTCATTATCAACAAGAGCCGTGCATATGCTCCGAAATACTCTACTTAGGCAGTCAAGAATCCATTGAATCAAGTCTCACAATTCTCAAAGAATTAAGTCAAGTTGACCTGAAGTACCTCAATCCCATATCATATAAGGAACCTGTTATTAGGTAGATTTTAAGGTCCAACCAAGCTCCAATCTTCAGATTTTACTTCAACTTGTTCAATTATCAAACTCGATCTGAAAAATGCAAATACCATGCAAATATAGTGCAGAATGCAGATAATATTTTTGTGATGCAATTTTCAAAGATTTTGAACTTTTTATGGATTTCTGAAAAAAGATGACGATGCATATGCATTTTTTTGTTTTTTCAAAAAGGTTTTTCAAATGTTTTTGGTATTTTTAATTTTCCAAATGCTTTTTTGAATTTTTTAAAGATAAAAGATTTTGGGTAAAAACTAGGACAAAATATTTACACAGGGATGCATCTTATATTTACAAGAATTAGAGTTTAAGAATTTACAAGGGGTAAGTGATCAATTTTATATATATGTATATACAGTTTAATAAATAATTTTAGTGTGATGTATATATTCCTCAAACTTATTTGAAAAAGGTTTTTTAAATAATTTTTGAAAACTATAGTCCAAAATAATTTTTTATAAGCAATTTTTACAAACATGTACATACATTTGAAAATCATTTTGCAAAGGTTTTTCAACTATTATATATAGATTGTCAAAATATATTTGAAACCATTTTCAAAAACATTTGCAAATTGTTTTTTAAACATTTTATTTCACACAAAGAAAATAAATTTTTCAAACAAGAATATTTTTACAAAGGTTGAAAATATTTAACAAAACGTTTTCAAAATAGTTTTCAAAAGATTTTTCAAAAAGATTTTCAAACTATTTTTCAAACATTTTACAAAAAATATTTTTCCCTGATTTATTCATCAGTAAATACAAAAAGAATTTGAGGAATAATCAACATCTTTTATTAAGTGTTTTTAATGAATTTTAGCCATAATTATTAATAAAAATACGAAAGTATGAGTTATGGCAAAAGTATATATTCAGTATATACGTCCCCCCATACTTAGCTTGAGTTATGTCCTTATAGATCGGAGAAAAGAGAAGACATAACTCGTACTGAGTTTAGAAAAATCTCAAGAATAAAGAACAAAAAAAATGAACGAATGAATAGGAAGTTGATCGTCCCCCTATATTTAGGATTAAATAATCTTAAGTATAGCAGACTGTACACAAAAGTTGGGAGGATCAAGTGTGGGAATGAATAGATCGTACTCATATTGTCTCCCCATATACTTAGGGTAAGTTATCCGTAAGTATAGACAAGAAGAGAAGACAACGGAGAGGATCGAAAAAATGAAAAGAACTCAGGGTGCACCCCCCTATACTTAGGATAAAGCACGCCCTAAGTATAGAAGACTGGCAACAAAGGGTGACACCCTTTTCTATTAGAAAAAGAAAATAGAAAAGGAAAAGAAGAAAAGAGATTAGAAGATGGAAGAAGAGATCAGAGAGAATATACACAACACTCCCCTATACTTAGGGTAAAAGAAGCCCTAAGTATAGGCAACAACAAGAGTGATGAAAAAGAACGAAAAATGAACACTCGGCTCATCCACCCCCCTGTACTTAGGACAAAGTACGTCCTAAGCAAGGCACACGTGAGAATGGGGTGGATGAGCGAAATGGTGGAGGGGCATAGGGACACGAACACGAATATACACCAGAGTGGATATACAAAGGATCAAGAAGGTCAAAAGCGAACCTTCTTGCGGGACCGTTGAGGGATAGATCCGATATGGTGCAGGTCGACACTGGGGTCCTCAGATGACACAAACCGATCAGGGTCGACACAGTGAAGATCCTCATTGGTCCTAGAGTGTAAAGGCACAAATGACTCAGTGGAAGTAGTATGGCTAAGTCTGGCCTTGGGTATCTCACTGATATCAAAGTGAAAAGGGACGAGCTCATCATCATCAGAAGAAGTGGAGTCAAAGTCGTCCTATGAGGTCTCATCTAGGTCAAAACCAAAAGGCACGAACTCATCAGTGGAAGTAGTCGAATCATGTTCATCCTCAAAAGTCTCAACCGGATTATCATCTTCATTAAAAGGCTCGAATTCCTGGATAAAAGCAACAAGATCAAATTCAACCTTTTCAATCTTATCTGAATCTAGGTGAACAGGAGTGGACTCATCAGTGAAAGAAGTCAAGTCATGTCCGTCCTATCTAGTCTCTGAGTCTGCCCTCCGCTCTAGGGTATCAATCGTTCAAATCCTGCGGATATCATCAACACATCACCAAATACCATAAGAAGGAACTCTGAGGTCCATGCTTTCCGAGTCTTCCTCCACAAGGAGGAATTCTCGGGTCTTGGTGGAATCTAGCATGAAACACAAGTCTTTGATAGTCTCATTAGATCATGGTCCTCGGGGTCAGCTAGAATCGGTGAAGTCACATCAGGTGCAGGTCTCTGATCAGCATTGGGTGCGATGATGATCACCTCGCTCTCGTCAACAGGATGGAAGCGAATCTCTCCTGATTCATAGTCATTTAAGATCCTCACAGAGGCGAGGAATGTTCGTCCCAGGATGATTGGAGAGTGCTCCCCTGTGGAGGTCTCCATGGGCAGTACAACGAGATCGACATTGTAGCTCATGCCCTGAATCGAAATGACGATGTTTTCAAGGATACCCTTCGGCCTCTTGATAGATCCACCAACGAATTGAACTATCATCCTGGTTTTCTTTAGAGTCCCTAGGTGAAGATATTGTACCAGCAAGAAGGGTATGATGCTAATCGAAGCACCACTGTCGAGGAGAGTGTGAGAACAGGTGAAGTCAGAGATGGTGCAACTGATGAAAGGTGTAGTTGTGTTCCTTTTCCTAGGAATAGGGTGGTGAGTGATGGCATGGGCAGTGACCATGGTCAAGATATGACGCTCAGATCTTCTCCTCCGCTTTCAATTTTTATGATGAGGAGCAGATAATTGGGACATGGCCTGGTGAAGTGGGGAATCAATGATCTCATGAATAGCGGTCACCACTTCAGGTTCAGTCAAAAAATTTTCGAATGTTTGGATCTCCTCCATACAAGGAGGAGATCGGAATCACCATATACATGAGGAATGCCAAGAGCAATCTGTACAACAGCATCCTCGAGGTCAAAGGTGGGACAAAATGTGAGTGCAGGTGTGGTCAAATGGTCTGGCATGTGGTCCCTCTCCTCACAGTCTGAATCAACCATGGGTCTTCCGAATTCTTTTTGTATTGTTAAATTTTTCTCATTTTTTTGTATTTTGGGTGATTGCAAGCTCTCATAGGAATCCAAATGGTGGAATATTATCATGGTTCTTATTTATACTAATGAGGTCATCAATACTTTGTCTCATATGTTCCATCATCTTGGTCAAATGCTCAAGGGTAGACTCCATGAAAGGTGACTCCAACAGGTCAATCTTGGGTGGATGTGAAGGTGTAAAATGTGAAGGTGGTGGTGAATATGGATAAAAGTCCGAGGTCTGATACTGTGGCTGGGGAGGATATGTACAAAAAGTAGGAGGAAAGTCCTCCTAAAAAAGTGAGGTGAACCGACTAGAGGGTACGAAGAATCCACAAAGTCCGGATAGAAATCGCTTTAGTCAGCCATCTCGAAATCAAAAGGAAATGGTTTGGGAGAGCATGAAGGTCAAATCAAGAGATGAGGAAAAGGCGCAAGTGCACAGACGTGATCTAGAATGCACACAAACAATCACAAACAGACGCACACAAAATAAACACACCCCTCAATTCACGTAATCAACTCGGTGAAGATCGCAAAAGTGTGGTCTTTTTATCTTGTTTGTTTTAGAGTTAGGTGAGAAGTCAAAAGTTGTACAATCACTTAGGAGGCTGAATGGGATTTTGGCTCTACTCCCTAGTGTGTACGCGAGCAAAAATCATTAAAAAATTAAAAACCAGAAACTAAAAAAATATATAAATAAAAAAATTAAAAAATTAAAAAGATAAAAAATTCATAAAAAAAACTAAGATAGTTTGCATTTGAGATTCCCTTTTTCTTTTAATTTATTTTCGACTAATTTAATAACCCTCGGGAATTGTAGCCTCCCTGAGTTCGATCCTGTTGCTATACAGGTTAATTAAATAGCAAAAAAATCTCTCGCTTCATTATTCTTGTAATTAATTTTGTAGCTTGAGAAAGAAAAAAAATTATTTGTTTGTTGCGAGATATTTGGGTTGCAACGACCACTGCGTATTTATTTTCATATCTTGATTTAAAAACCCCAAAATCCTGTGTGAACAAACACCCATGGCAACAACCCTCTATCCAGCTTCAACACTGGACCTAGCACAAATTGATTGTCATTTTCTCCTCCAAATCACCAAGTTGCCACCCAGAAACATGCGGTAGCCAATTGTAGATCTCCTTATATCGGTACATTCAGCCCAATCCACATATGTATATTATTCGATTTCAATTTTTGCATCTTTGGTAAAGATAAGTCCTTTTTCAGGGTCCTTTTTCACATAACAAAGGATACACTCCACTGCCTTCATGTGAATATCCGTCGGTGCATGCATGAATTGACTAACCACATTGACAGCATAAGTAATGTCGAGTCTGATAAGAGTAAGATAAATTAACTTACCCACAAGTCTCTGGTACCAACTCTTGAAGCTTTCATCAAGTTGCTTCCCATAATTGATGCCCAACTTGTGACTCCCCTCAATAGGCGTAGGGGCAGGTTTACATCCCAACTTTCTAGTCTCCTTCAACATATCTAAAGCATATTTTCTTTGACAAAGAACAAGATCTTCATTCGACCTTATCAATTCAATACCCAGAAAATATTTCAGGTTTCCAATATCTTTTAAGTCAACAAATGCAGCAAGCTCTCTTTTTAGATAGGATATCTCCTCTTCATCATCTCATGTGATAACCATGTCATCAACATAAACAAGAAGAAGAGTCGTTATATTTTAACCCCTCTTGACATAGAGAGTGTGATTACCATTGCCTCGGTGGTAGCACAATCTAATCATCACCACTCTAAGCCTCTCAAACCAGGATCTAGGAGATTATTTCATTCCATATAATGCTTTCTTCAATTTAAAATATTTTCCCGTCTTCTCTTGGATATTTGGCTAGTGCATATAGACATCTTCCAAGAGATCTCCATTCAAGAAGGTATTCTTAACATCAATTTGATGAGTCTTCCATTTCTTGATAACGGTAAGAGAAAGCACAACTCGTATTGTATTCATTTTTGCCACATGAGAAAAAGTCTCTAGGTAGTCAATACCATATTTTTGACTAAATCTCCTTGCAACCAGTTTGGCCTTGTATCTTTTTATTTGACCAATAAGTTTGTATTCTATGGTTTAAACCCACTTTAAACCAATCAAATGCACACCATCTGGAAAGCAAGCTGTGCAAGCTAAATAACTCCATATGTGGACTCGAATAAGCTTCTTGTAGTTGGAACATAAGATTTGATGAAATTATAAATGTTATGATTTCAGACAGAATCTTGATGAACCATGTGAAGCTTAATGGGAGTGCCATTGTGTTCATCATGTTAAATGTAGATGATACCCTAATCATTTGGAAATGATATAAGGATAATAATAATAAATGTTTTATAGACTGGTTATTCCATACCTTGAGATATGATCTCAAGGATACCTCTTAGATCTTAGTTCTGAAGATGTTCAGAAGCAAAGAAAAGAGGGTATTGGGACCGTCACATTAGTAGTACACCTTGGACATGTTCCATTTTCTGGAAAATTCAAGAAAGGCTTCCTTCCCTTAAGATATGGTACTGACCTATCTAAAGGGATAGCACCTCAAAGAGTCGAGGAAGTGAATGCTAGAACTACTTGCCCTTGTGCATCAATTACGAGAAGCCGAGTATATGGTAGATGTGTACAAAAGCTAGATATCTGCTATGCAGTGGGAGTAGTAAATGTTACTAATCCTACTAAGGAGATAAAACACTTGATTGCAGTAATAACAATATCTTCAAAGATAAAAAGATTTTTTGAGATAGTGGTCTCAAAAGTCTTATCTTCAAGAACTTAATACTTTATAGATAGTGATCTAAAAGGTCTTAATTGTGGATACCTTAGGAGATAGAGATCTCCAAGAATAAGGGTATTCTGATAAGGATTATGGAAATACTGGTTATAATAATTAGTAAGTTGTAGTGTCAAGGACACTAGAATTGACAAGATTGAGTATTGGTTGCATAAGATGCAACATTCGCATTGGATGCGAGCACTGTCACTAGGGAATATGCAAGTGCCATAAAAGGACTTGGCGTAGTCTCTCGGGAACAGAGTGACTGATTAGCTTACCTAGTTATTTTTCTAAATAGCATATGATTGTCACATGAGTGCGGGTTTAAAGATTAGCCCATTAATGGCTCTTTGGGCTAGTGGGAGATTGTTGGACATGCGAGCCCACAGCAAGTCATTATGCAATAAATGTCATTGCAAATATCATTCCCTGATATGAAATGAAGAATAATTAATTTGCATAATAGGTCCCTTAGTACAATTAGGGTTATGTACCATGGCCATCTTAATGGTCATACAATTGTTGATTTAATTACTGAATCATAAAGGCTGGTGTTTGGATGAATATCTAAAGAGTTAGATTGAGGACTCATCAAGTACCGTCAAACGGTTATTAAGAGATGATCTCCAGCCTGAATAGGAGATGGCAACCCTTCTCACTTGGCTGATATCTGACTGACCTCTTGATGCATGTCCTCTGCATGGGAATAGAGATTCAGAGGTGTCAGGTTAGTTAGGTCAAAGAGTTGACTTAACAAGGTCGAGATAACCAAAGTCTTATGTCGTATGCTGACACAATATAGGCATGCATCCTCTAACCGGAGACAGATGTGTTACTATATGTATGATTATGTATATTTGGCAGACCAATAGGTTGATTACCTAATCAAGGTCTATACACCGACGTGCTGGTGTACATATAAGGGCATATGAGTAATACGATCTCTCAAAGGGATCATATAGGTTCATCACTGAACCGGAAGACATGAGCTCACTCATGAGATATTGGGAAGAATCAAATTCCGTACATGGTCGTCTCGCTTTGGAAGCTTGACTGAATTGTAGGTTTGATATATACTTTTGGAAAAGCATATGATCAACACCTGGGTATGATTTATGCTTTTGGAAAGCATATGATCGATACTGACTCCCAATGATCGAATGAGAAATTTGATGATAAAACTCTGAAGTAGATAGTGTAAAATTGATCTTATACTTCGGGTTTATTCTGGGTCTTCCAGTATGCAGGATGTACAGGTATTGGGAATACCTAAGGGTGATGTGATCATAAGCGATTGTATAACCATGATGCTTCCATTCCGAGGGAGTGATGAAACAGGTCTGGATTTTAGTGACTCCTCTCATAGAGAAGTAATCTCATCTTAGTCCAAATGTTGTACATTGATCTGAATGTAATTCATAAGTAATGAGAAGATTAGATTTGTGGTCTTGATTTAATCAAGCATCTATAGGAGGTCCGCAAGATCTGGATTTGAGATGTGATCTCAATATCCAAGTCACTATACGTGGAACAATACAATCGCCCTGTTCTTATCTCCAAGTATCCGTAGAGAAAGCGCATTATCCTTGAAGGAGTTCATGGATAATTTCATTCTTGATATATGTATCCGAGCATCGAGAAAAATGGATAATTAAATGTGATTTAATTATCATGAATAATATGAATTTGGTTCATATTATAAGGAGAGTTATCTAAGATAATTAAATGAGATTTAGTTATCAAAGATGTGAATAATGTGAATGTGATTCATATTATTTGGGCACATGAGAATTGAGATCCAAGATGATTAAATGTGATTTAATTGCCATGGATAAGAATAATGTGGATAGCACTATCCATATTATTCAGGTATATTATAAATGTGATTTATAATATATTAAAGAGAGCATATTGTGATTTATATTTGTTAATTAATTATTGATGTGAATGTGATTCACAATTTATTTTGGATTAAAAATAAAATAATTAAAAATATAATTTACATTTTATTTTGGAATGTGAATGTGATTCACATTTTTCCAATGGCATGATTGAAATGTTCACAAGATAATTATGAATTATTTTTGTGAAATAATTTACAACAAATGTTGTTGTATATCTTGGAGATCTCATGAGATAATGAGATCTCATGAGATAATGAGATCTCATGAGTTTTTGAGGGGATAGACTCATTCTATCTCATTATCTCTAAGATCAGTCAAAGTGATTTAAATTGGGATTAATTATATTGATTTATCAATATAAATTAATTAAAAATTAGATCAATTGTTGTATTTTTACAACGACATCTTAGCCATTGAAAGAAACACAAATCAATCTCAACCATTGATTGTGTGTTGTCCATGGATTGAGATCCATGGACTCCCAAAACCCTATATAAGAAGAGGCACACCTTGCTCTTTGATACTCAAGTTTACAATGTGAACTAATGCTCTCTTCCTCTCTCTCTCTCTACACGCCAAGGATCCCTCCCTCTCTCTCTTATGGCCATCCACCAAGGAGCCATTGAGAGAGTCACCATCGTTGCAGCATCGTCATTATGCTGCCGGAGTACTTGCTCGTGTATCTCTGTCTCCTTCGGTGCACCTCGCTCGTGAAGAAGACGTCGGATCTCGTGTGATGAGATCAGGAGATTCATCACTTGGATCATCAACATGGATTGTGAGAAGGAAGCATCTCAACAACGCGCTCGCAAGCGTCTCCTCCGTCGGATCGGACTTGAGATAGGAGGTGTCTTAGTTTAGAGACTCGATCGCAACCAATCTTCAAGAGGTAAACCTTGCAACTATTGTGGTTTAGATGAAACGATCCGAGAAAGGGTTCTTGGATCATGTGGTTTCATCACATTTAAAATTTTTAAATTCCGTTGCCCAGAGCAACTAGTGCGACTAGTCGCTCCCGATCACATTCGAAGCAATCCACACGCTTCCATGATGCGCTTGAGGATCTTCCCATATCCTTCAATTTTGTGGCCTTTGATTGGAGAAAGTTGACCAGACAAGATCAAAATAAATAAATAAATAAATACTATGTGAAATCAAATAAAAAAGTGATCAAAATAAAAAAATGAAGATCTTATAAGAACTACTTTTTTCATAGGGACCTCAAAATGGAAAAAAGAAGTATCTACAAGCTACAATATTTTTAGGCATTTTATAGGAATAAAACACACCCATTTTCATCGTTTTGTATTTTTTTCTTTAATTTTTAATTAATAAAATGGACACAAGAAAATTAAATAAAATGCATAAAATTATTTACATGTTAATCTATTTTTGGATTTAGTAATAAGAAAAAAATAGAGAAAGGTTTCTGTATAGGCAAAATATGCATAGTCAGAACAAGTTTTTCTTTGATTTTTGGTTTCTTTTCTTTAGTTTTTTGTAATTTATTTCACAAAATGAAGAAACTAAATGACAAAGAAATAAGTTAAAAGGGCAAATTACGTACATAAAATGACATATTAAATTTATCAAATATATACAATATACAATCTAGTCTCAAAACTCAAGTTTCACATATAAACTGTGATTCCTTTGAGTTTGACTTTTTTAGAGAACTTGATGTACACTAATTGAAAAGTGATTTTCATTCATAGGAAATTGTATGGAGAAGATATGTGGATTTATGAATTTTTTATTTATGAATTATGGTTATTGTTTATTTGCGATGTGATTATGGACGAGTTGAAAAGTCACATTCAGGATGACTTACCTTGGTGTATGTTATTTGCTGATGATATTGTGTTGATTGACGAGACTAGAGATGGAGTAAATGAGAAGTTTGAGGTCTGGAGACATGCATTGGAGACTAAAGGATTTTGTATAAGTAGGGCTAAGACGGATATATGGAGTGCACCTTTGATGAAAGCAATGGTGAAGGAATTGACGTGAAGATTGGTGACAATAACATTCGGAAGAGAGATTTTTTTAGATATCTGGGATTTATTTTGCAGCATTATGGGAAAATTGATGGGCATGTTACTAATAGAATAAATGCAGGCTGGTTAAAGTGGAGAGGAGCCTCTACTGTTCTCTGTGATAAGAAAATTCCTTCAAAAATTAAAGGAAAGTTTTAAAAAGTAGTCGTGTGACCCGCTATGCTCTATAGATCTGAATGTTGGCCTGTGAACCATAGACATGTGCAAAGAATGGGTGTAGCAGAAATGAAAATACTAAGGTGGATGTGTGGACACACATGTAAAGATGAATTCGAAATGATGCAATCAGAAAGAAAGTTGGTGTAGATCCGATCGAGGATACGATGCGAGAAAACCGCTTAAGATGTTTGGTCATTTGCAAAGAAGATCAACGGATGCACCAATCAGGAGATGCGAGTGTTGGGATGTTGAGCCGGCTAAGAGAGAGCGAGGACGACCCAAGAAGTATTTGAAAGAGACTATACAAAGGGATCTTAGTTTTTTTGGATATAAGTCAGGGATTGACCCACGATAGATCTGAATAGAGGCGAAGAATCCATATAACCGACCCTACTTAATTGTGGGAAAAGGCTTTATTGTTGTTGTTATTTATTTACGATGTATACAAGTTATTATTTTTTAATAATTGTTATTTATTAAGGTTAGAAATATGTACACAATTGATTTGATTTTATATCATCATGAGTTAACACAAATTTATTAAAAAAATGGAAGTTTGTATAATATATATGTAATTATTTACACAGATTCAATTCATTACTTTTACGGCTTTTATTTTGAATTATTTCTTGGATTTATTTACAAGATTTTAATATAAATTTTGTATATTTTTTATTGCAAATATTAATTTTATTATTTTATGAATTTATTAGTATCTTTTCTAGGGAATTTAAACATGTTTTTAATATTAAGTTGATGAATCCCATATTTATCAATACTATAACAAAGATATATGTGGTCACTTTTAAAATTTGGTGATTTATTATACTAGAGATAATTAGAAATGGTATTTTTATTTGATTATTTTAGATGATATTATATAATTTTTTATTTATAAATAGAAACCCTGGTATTGACATTAGGGATCTAGCATAAAGATTCGAATTAAGCTAAACAACTAGCTTTCTATACAAATTTTAGACTAATTGAGCTAACCACTCCAAATATTAGTGTGTGAAAGACAAAATGTAATAATACAAAATTATACAAACTTAACTAGGAAATTATAATAGAACAGATGCAAGCTAATGCTCTTTTCCATAGTTTTTTTTATCAAGCATCAATCATAAGAAAAAAATACTACAAAAATTAAAGGCTAAATACGAAATATACATATTATCTAATAAGAATGAAAAGAGATATGCCATAGCTTTGGCTAAACTTTCAAGCATTGGATCTTGTTTTGACAAGATCAAATCTCAATCCCGAAATCTACAACATAATTGCCACATCTTTTATATATTGGCCTTGATTAAAGCTCACTAAATGGACTAGAATTGTCAAGAGATGTGGGAAAAGAAGACACAATTTGACAAACTTACAGTAGCACTTCCAATGCAATGAGATCATATCGATTCTTAGTTGAGAAGTTATGGAACTATGCTTTTGAACGATATAGCTTGGAACGATGCTAAACTAAATCTGATTAGAAATGATAGATGTCCAATCATATAGATAAATGATGATCAATTCCGAGATAAAAGTAATTGGATGATGGATGAATCCATGATTCTCACACTTTATTCTTTTATTTTAGCTCTTCTTTTTGGCAAAACCACATGTAAATACCTGTAAATTCAATAAATTAGCATTTTGCATGCCCTTGTTAATAATGCATAATTAGCATGTATTTTACAAAAATAAAAGAATAAAGAGAAAAAGAAAAAAAGAATGATGTATTTAGAATAAAACAGAGTGACCCAAACCCCAAGAGAAGGTCAAGTCTTGACCCGATCGCAAAAGAAAATAAGTAGAGAGAGATAAGGGTTCACTATGTATGTACATATCACCTATCCCTATAAATAATATTTATTTATTTATTTTTGACAAAACAATTTTTTTACACCCTTGTATATAGCTTTAATAATACTATAAAAATAAAATAAAATTTAGAAAAAAAATCATCAAATCTTTGTATAAAATACACTTGTATACTACATTCACTTTTTATTTTATACCCTTAAATAATTTATAAAAATAAACTAACAATTATTTTATATTCCTAAAATCATGTTGTAAATAAATAAAACATAAAATAAAATTATTTTTTGTAAAAAAATAATGAAAATATCTGTATATAATACATAGGTATATTATACATGTATATAATACTATATATTTGTATATACATGATTTTATTTTTCAAAAAAATAATTAAAAATCACAGAAAAATAGTTTGTACAATAATAAAACATTTTTTATTTTATACACTTTTTAATTTAAATTCATTTACTATTTTTAATTCCTTTTTCTTTAATTTTTGTAAATTTGAATTTCTGATTCGTCCATGTCAGACCGTTGTCAACGGTCTCTTTCAGACCGGGTCGGGTAGGACGTGCCTCGCCAGAGCATTTTCTCCACTTTTTTGCACCCAACCTAGAGCTCTGATTGACTTGATCCATGCACCCGATTATAGCCCCGACTTCCATGATCGTCACGGATCCTTAGGCGCAGCCGGATCTGCCTAGGGTTCCACGATACGCTCCGATCTTCTAGGACCCTTGTGCAGCCTGTAAGTACTCTTCTCTTGCCTCCACCGCACAGCAGCTCGTCTTCGCGCTTTATCCTCCTTCAAGAAGGTGACAGCTTCCTAGAGGTGCCCTTGGAGCGTCGTTTGGCAGTCTGCTTGAGCGTATCTCGTCGCGACGCCATAGAGCCACCGCGAGAAGCCTCCTCGGCCAACCACACCCAGGTTGAGGCCATAAACTCATCGGAGCTGCTAAACTCATCGGAGTCCTCAGGTAGCTCCCTCACCCCTCGCATTTTCATCTCACTTCGATTTCTCCATTTCATCACCACGGTCATTCTGTTGCTCCGACCAGCTGGTCGGAGCTCCGTTACCCCCTCTCCGTCCGCATCGATTGACACGCCTACTCACCCTTCATCTCCAAGCACAACCTGACCCCTCAATTCTTGCTCTCCGGAGTAAGATTGATCTGAGACATCCTTCCCCCATGCACACCAGATGTCGTAACCCATTTTCTATCGCTTCACTTGTTGGTATGCTCAAATAAACCTCGTCGGAGCTTTGCCTCGAGCTTAGGATACCTTATGCAGGCATTGGAGTGCAAGGAGTCTGGATTCACACATTAGCTGCTCTGGTGGAGCGGCTCCAAGAGGATCTCCACCGTGACGCCCATCTGACCGATGCCTCTATCATCGGAACCTTCTATTGGATGCAGAACATCTTCAGATACTGTCGGGGCCCCTAGATCCTTCATCGGGTCGACGGATCCCTTCCCTCGCTCGATCGAAGTTCAACCTGGGTGTGTTATTGTTGACTCTTCTCCAACCATTTGATGAGTGCACCTCTGCCGAATCTAATCCGTGCCACCCGACATTCGCAGCTTTTGGGCCACTAGATCAGAGCTTCTGACGCATCTACCTTGCACGTCCTCTACATTATCTGCAGCCGTCAAATCTGCCATCTGTAGCGATTAGAGCCGTACGTCCGACCTGTCACCAGTATGCACCACGTGCCCTGGCCCCAGGTATATTTCATTTTCAGCCCTATATGTCTTTGATTTTATATTTAGTCTATTAAATAAATATTGTAATTAAGAACATTTGCAGTTTGAACCTCGTATTTTGTGGTATTTACATTTTAGTCCGTCTGAGTCTGAAGCATGTGTGTGGTCACGTGTATTTTGGGTTATTTGCAGTTCCTTCCTTGAACTTTTATGTTGTTATTGCTTGAATATTAAGTTTTGAGAAATTGCATTTATACGCCTATGCGTTGGATATTAAGCATGTGCGTGAATTAACTGGGCTACTTGCAATATCGACCCTAGGCTTTTCTTGAGTGGTATTCATTTGGTCTAGAAACTTAAAGTATTTGTGAATAGATCCCTGTGAACTATGATTAATTGCAAGCTTTTTATTGGACTTAATAAATATTAAATTCATTCTAAAAATTACCTAAAAACTACTATTAGCTCCTACCAGTGTATAGTTTTTATTGTGATTTTCATAGATTGATTTAATTGTATTTTATATTTTTAAAAATTCAAAAACCCTTAAAAAAGCCCCTATTTACCTTAGAAAAATATAAAAATTTGAAAAATGTTTTAAAAATTCTACAAAAAAATTCTTATGTGTGCCTTTTTGTATGTTTTACCTTCAATTATAATTTTATTTGAAAATTCATTAAAACCCTAAAAATTACAAAACAACCAAAATCTTATAAAAATCATATAAAATCAAAGAAAATTCGAAAAATTCCAATTCCAATCCCTTCTTGTAGCTTTTTATCTCTATTTTATCATAAAATTACTAATCAGGACCTTAGGTACTTTAGATATTTTTAATTCGTAATTTGTCCTGCTTGTGCATTGATTTGAGTTTTGAGCATTGTTTGATTTTTATAAAATCAAAAAACATTAGAAAATCTATAAAAATTACCAAAAAAACACTTTAAAAATCAAAAAATGCAAAAATATTTTTTGTTTTATTTTCTGAGTACTTTTAGCCTTTCTGAAAAATTCAAAAAGAGTGTTGTGTTTGTATTCTTTCAATTTGTGTTTGTTGTTTTATTAAGAAATTAAAAATATTTAAAAAAATAAAAAAAACCACTAAAAATATTTTATTTTATTTGAAAGTTGACTACTTCGTATTTCTCTCATGCTCCTTGTGTTCGACCCTGGTGGCTATACCAGGTAAATAAAAATAACGAATTGCTTACATTACTTAATTGCTTGATTTCTCTTTAAGTGGTTTTATTTTTCTCGATTGAACTGGTAGTTGATTGGGGTCACAACGACCTTTGTTTTACTTTGTTACTTAACCCTGGTTGGTCTACCGCTCTTCAGAATGGCATCATTGTCGGGGAGCATGGCCTTGTAGTCTTATTTCATTTTGCTCATTTTTCTTATCTATTTGTTATAACTGTTTCTTGACATCTTTTCTGTTTCACTTTTTGTGTGAGGAGCCTCCCGAGGGATGCTTCGGTTTCTGTTGGAGGAACCTGCACCCGAGGTGCAGAGGCGCAGAGAATTTAGTTATACTAGATAGATATTTATTTTTGCAGAAACATTTTATGATTGTAATAATTAGACTTTTGAGATACACTCTTTGGACACCTAGACTTCGGGTCTATTTCGCCGAGTACAGGTGTACTCAGGGGACCTCACCGTGGTTTTTCGTGGTTTTGTTTTTATCACATTTTATTTCTTTTGATTCTCAAGGTTTTAAGCCCATAGACTTAGGGCTTTCTATTGATTTTGACGTAATTAGTTAGGTCCCCACACTTAATTGCATGTATGTTCCTATAGTTTGTAATTGGACTTAGCTAAAATAAAATTGAAAAAGTTAACTTATTGGGATTAAATACCACGTGTCGAGAGAGGTTGTATACAAGCGTTGGCAGGACCCATTGTGGTAGGCACCGATCGACATCGAAGATCGGACTCCGGTCTCTCCTCCCGATAGTTAGCTACTTGTTCTACATGATTAATAGAAGTTGCTCGTCTAAGGTTGATTTCCTCGTGCACCATATAGACAGTTTATTTTCTGCCTTTTATTTTATGCACGGATCACTCCGCATGTAGAGTGATGGAGTCAGGTACGCATTTCTATCTCTTCATGCATCATTGTGTTTGATCGTGCATCGGCTTTTCCGACTTCCTCCCCCTATTTTATTGGATTCAAAATAATCATGGAAATTGGAAAACTTGTTAGGCATTGTCTTGTTCCAAAAAATACATAAAAAGTGAAAACAAAATAAAATTGGGAATGCTAATGCAAACTTGACCCTAAAATACACCTCACCTAAAAATCTATATTTTAGGGAGAGTCACCCCCTCATTGGTTGATTTATCTGCAACGAGAGAGTGACCCATACACTAGGCTAGAGTCATACTTGAACTCCTTTTAGACTACTGGTCTTGTAGATAATTGTTCTCCAGTGAGGATTTCACCGGGTAGCTGGTAATCGGTCTAAGACTTCCTTAGCAGATTGGGCAGATCGGGAAGCCGGTAAACGGTCCGCACCCATACTGCCTGGAAAAACATTAATTGCGAGATTTGGGCTAGTCTTCTGGGAGCATTGGGTTCCCAACAACTTGCTTAATCCCTCTGATTGATTGATTTGTCACCTTAATAAAAATTGACAAGATTAGCGATCGATCTCTCATAGTCATCAACTCGAGTGTTGAGTAGGTGAAAAGGGATTTTATTTCTCATCTAGTTTGCATCCAGATCCCATCCTCATAAATCTCCACATTACGATGATAGGAAGGAGGTCCCTTTCGAGTACTCCTCTCCATTCATCTTGGTAGCTTCAGAGAGCCCAGACCCACTCTCTAAACCTAAGTTCACTACCACCCTGTTCCCCCTTGACCACCCTTCTCCCATTCCTGAGGTGCCAGAGCATAGGCCAACACAATTATTTGTTCACTTGACGGCACCTGAGTTGGGGTCTTTTGCCTTTTCAGAGACCCAAGAGATGGCCAACAACGAGAACCGCACTGATGAGCAGTCGTAGACTTCTTCCTATGTTTTGGACCAGGCAGTCATCGACAACACACTACTTTCTTCCATGGAGACCATGTAGAGACATATTAGGGACCAGGGAGCTTTCATGGCCAAGGTGAGGAGGGAACTGACATAGATGCGAGCCAACAGAGCAGAGCCGCAGAGACCAGCCAATGGAGAGATACCAGCAGCTGGAGCAGGAGACGAACGTCAAGAGGAGCCGCAGGATCCAGCCAGGCCACCATGCACGACGAGGCAGTTGCACAATCCCGGTACAACTCTTACCCACCGTTGGATCCAGCTACCAGAGATTCTTGGTGACTTCGAGCTTCACCCCCAGACCATCCAGTTTTTGCCCAAGTTCCATGGGCTAGCCACATAGGAGCCGCACCTCCATCTGTAGGAATTTAAGATGATCTGGAGCACTATCCACAAAAGATTCGTGGACGAGGACACTATCAAAAGATCACCTTCACATTCTCCTTAGTTGACAGAGCAGCCTACTGGCTGAAGCATTTGGGGAGGTACATCACCACTTGGGAGCAGCTCCGGACTAAGTACTTGAACAAGTACTATCCACTCGACTGGACCAACGCAGCGTGAGCTATGATCAACAACTTCGCCACAATCTCAAACAAACAGTTTCATGAGGCTTGGGATTAATTCATAGAGTTCATTGACCGGTGTCCACATTACGAGATATCCAAGCCCAACCTTGTGCAGAGCTTCTTTTGTGGGCTGATACCGGAGCTGCATGTTCTAGTAAACGCCTCGTGCGAAGGGTCCTATTTTGCCAAGGATGAGGACCAAGTCTGTGCCATCTATGAGGAGATGGCAGAAAGCTACACGGTGATGTCCAAGACTAGGGTCTACACTTAGGGGAAGCCCCTCCCACAGGTTGTTTCCTATCAGAGGATTGCACGCGTCGATGCTGGTCCTTCCACTTCTTCGTCAGCAGCCGCACGCGTCGAGTCTTCAGCTGCCGGCATGGGCATTATCAGCAAGAAGTTGGACCGCATCGAGATCATTGAGAAGAAGACCTGAACCAGATTGATCAGTTGGCACAGACACTGAGTGACCTAAAGACTCGGATCATGTGTCTCTAGGAGGCACAGATGGCTTCCCAGTCCCCTCTCAGGTCACGGGTTGATCCCAGCAGCAGCTCTACCCAGCCTTCTGCCACATACTACCAGGTTCACTACATCCAGGTAAATCAGGGTCCTTATTCCTGTCATCAGGGACAGCAGTGGAGGCAGCCACAATAGCCTCATTACTATTCCCAGCATCCTTCCACTACCACCAGCAGCAGTCTCAGCCTCATTTCCAGCGAGTCAACCCATCTGATTCTCATGCAACTGTGTATGAGAACCCATCCCTTGATGACCTCACCCGCTTACTATCTGACCAGCAGGCATCCTTTCGACGAGAGATGGAGGAGTTCTGGCAGGAAATGGGGGAGATTATCAAGGGAAAGGCTGTCATACCAGCTCAGAATGAATCTAACCTGAACAATCTGAAGAGAAAATCTGAGCATGTACAGTTTATAGAGACTACCACTCCTAGTGATACTTTGGGTGATATTTCTTCCTATGTATTTGGTGTTGATTTTGTGGCACTTAGGAGCGGTAGGATGCTAGCTAGCGATGACTCGTCTGAGCGAAGACCCCATGAAGATTCTGGAGAGATAGACAAGGATGGTAGAGGTGTTGATGCCGCTCATGATGATGATGACGATGGCACTGAAGCCACCCAAGATGTTGATCTAACCGACGGTTCTGAAGCCGTCGTGATTCCATAAGCAGACGATGGTGCTGATGCCACCAGTATTTCAGTTGCTTGGCCAGAGTGCGTTATTGATGCCGCACAGATAGATGTTGTGGGTGGTAGTGATGCCACAAATTTACCTTCAGTTGTGTTACCTCAGTTTGTATCTCAGGACAGAAAAATACAAAAATGGAAAAATAGAAAAGAACAAAAATATGAATAAAGGAAAGGTTTCTGTATCTCCTGTGAGTCCATCTATGTTGCATGATGACCTTGGTATGGATTCTAGTCTTCTACATGCACAAGAGCCTATTCCTGACCCTCATCTCTTTGGAGAGGGTCCCTCCATCCCCTGCTTTCAAGCACTCCACTTAGGAAAGGGGACCAAAAATGAAAATCCAAAAAAGGGTAACCAATTAGAATTTAGCCAGCAGATGATTGATCGATTTCAGATATAATTGACTCTACAGGAGGCACTAGAGTACATCCCTCTCTTCCAGAAGAACTTGAGAGAGAAGGCCACCATACGCAGGAAGAGGACGAACCATAATGCAGAGATCCATGTGTTTACTCGTGTCGCTTCACCATTCAGAACTGATTGCCAGCCAAGAGACCTGATGTAGGAGCTCCATATGTCAGATGCCATATCTATGAGCAGCAGTTCGATCGTACCGTATTAGACAGCGGCTCTTCTATTAACCTTCTTCCGGCAGCCTTATTCGACCGATTCGAGTTTGGCCCTCTTCGATAGAGTAGGTCAGTCCTTCAGTTTACTGATAGATCTGTCAAGAGGTCGAAGGGGTTATTGAAGGACATGGTCGTCACAATTCAGGTCCTGAAATTCCCTGTGGACTTTGTTTATTGGACATGGAGATCCCTGAGTTTGTGACAGATACCCCCATCATACTAGGACACCCATTCTTAGCCATAGCCAAAGTGATATCCGATCATGATAGCATGAAGGTATACTTTCACATAAAGGGTGAAAGTGTACAAATATAGATGATCGAGGAAACTAGAGCAAGAGATTCGGCCTGCTCCGAGCAGTCGAGTGATTCAGAGCAGATGACAGATGCAGAGCGAGATGTCCACCAGAAGGACGATTTTGTGATCACAGATGATGAAGTTGTTTGGTCAGACCCTGTATCACGAGCTCTCGTTGCACCTTCAAATTTAGACTTACAGATTGTGGCAGATGAGAGTTCGGAGAGCACACTCTTAGTACCGGACACATTTGAGGCTGATGATCGTGATCAGGATAGCGAAGCAGGGTATATTTCATGTTATTCAGATTCAGATCCCTCAGATTCAGAAATTGATTGGGAGGACTTTGATGACTGTTTATCATGTTTGATTCCTTCAAAGTCGATAACTAAAGTGTAGAGCGAGCCAGCACAGATTACAGATACACCAGTAAGGTTGTCTTCGTCAGAGTCACAAATGTAGTGAGAGTTCTCTGACGCAGACCTGGTTGCCTTCACTCAGACATTTCAAAATCCATATTTGCTAGCTCCCACATGTCCAGAACTGAAGACCTTGCCATAGTCGATGAAGTATAGATTCCTTGCGAGTGAGACAGTTATGTTCCCATTCATTACCTCAGCGAATTTGATTGGAGATCAAGAATCTCGTCTGATGGAGCTTCTTAAAAGAAACCACAAGGCAATTGGATGGAGTATAGCTGATTTCCAGGGGATAAGTCTGACCCTGTGCTCCCACCACATCTATCTTGAAGAGGACGCCAAGCCATTGCATGAATTCCAGCGACGGCTGAACCCAAATCATCGAGATGTAGTCATGAAGGAAATACGAAGTGGTAGAGCACCGATTTTATCTACTTCATCTCTGACTCCAAATGGGTTAGTCCATTACATGTGGTACCCAAGAAGACGAGTATCACTGTAGTTTTGAGCGATTCTGGAGAGGAAATAGCTACCTGGGTACCCACTTCTTGGAGGGTCTATGTGGACTACAGACAATTGAATCAGGCCACCAAGAAGGATCATTTCCTGCTGCCATTTATTGATCAGATTATCGAGAGGCTAGTTGGGAAAAGTCATTACTGCTTCCTTGACGGGTACTCCAAATACAATCAGGTGGCCATAGCGTCCAAAGACCAGGAGAAAATGACATTCACCTGTCTGTTTGGGACGTATGCTTTTAGACGGATGCCATTTGGTTTATGTAATGTCCCACCTACATTCCAAAGGTGCATGTTGTCCGTCTTCTTGGACATGGTGGGTGACTGTTTAAGGGTATTCATGGATGACTTTTCGATCTACGGTGATGTATTTGATGCTTGTCTTGACTGCCTAGACTGTGTACTTTAGCGCTACATAGAGGTCAACCTTGTTTTGTCTTGGGAGAAGAGTCATTTCATGATGACTCAAGGGACGATGCTTGGACATATCATCTCCAACAAGGGCACAGAGGTCGATCCGGTCAAGGTGGATATCATCAAGAAACTCAATCCACCGTCTAGTTTACGATAGTTGCAGTCTTTTCTGGGGCATGTCGGTTTCTAGCGACGATTCATTCAGGATTTCAGTCGTATTTCCCGGTTGCTTACTGATCTGCTGACGAAAGACACCGAGTTCATTGTAGATGATAAGTGTATAGCATCATTTAAGACTCTCAAGGGATTAGTTGTCGAGACCCCTGTCCTTCAGCCACCCGATTGGTCTCTCCCATTCGAGATCATGACAAATGCTTCTGATTTTTCCATAGGGGTTGTGCTAGGACAAAGGAGGGATGGATTACCTTTTGCCATTTACTACACTAGCCTTACTTTAGATGCAGCTCAGAGGAACTACACCATCACTGAGAAGGAGATGCTAGTTGTAGTCTTTGCTTTGCATAAGTTCAGATCATATATTCTTGGATCTAGAGTGACTATATTCATAGATCACACTGTCATCTGATACCTCATGGAAAATAAGGATGACAAAGCCAGATTGACCAGATGGATCCTTCTACTCTAGGAGTTTGATATAAAGATTAAGGATAAGCCTGGAGTCAAGAATGTGGTGGCGAATCACCTCACCCGTTTAGAGAACCTTGAGGATTCTGATCTGATCGCACCAATTACAGAAACCTTCCCAGACGAGGCGATTCTTGCTATCACCTTGCTTCTATGGTACGTTGACATTGTGAACTATCTTGTCACTAAGAAAGTTCCATAAGGTTGGCCCAGACAACGTCTTGAGACTTTCCTTGCGAAGGCCAACTCGTACCATTAGGAGGATCCCACCCTTTATCATGAAGGGGGGATAGTGTCTGGCGTCGTTGCATTCCTCAAGAGGAGAACCACAATGTCCTCACGTACTACCACAAGCTTGAGGCAGGAGGACATCATTCTGGAAGGAGGATAACACAGAAAGTGCTCCAATATGGCCTATGGTGGCCTACCCTCTTCAAGGATTCTAATGAACTCGTGAAGAGGTATACTGACTGTCAGAGGATGGGTACTTGTGGACAGTGTGATATGATGCCGATGTAGCCCATTCACTTCTGTGAGGTTTTTGACACATGGGCATCGATTTCATGGGTCCATTCCCTAAGAGTCAGGTATTCAGATACATTCTGCTTGATGTAGATTATGTGAGTCATTGAGTCATTGAGTTGAGGCAATGCTCGCCCGAACCACAGATGCAAAGATCGTATGCATATATTTGAAGATAAATATCATTTCACGGTTCGGGATACCTAGAGTTTTGATATCTGACAGGGGGGACTCACTTTATCAACGGCAAGGCAAAGGCCCTTGCTAATGAGTTCAGCATTGACCACCGTGTTGCCATTCCATACACCCTCGGACCAATGGTCTTGCTGAAGAATCGAACATGGAGATCAAGACTATATTGCAGAAGGTTGTCCGCCCAGACCGAAAGGATTGGTCACAGCTTTTGGACTCAGTCTTGTGGGCATATAGGACTTCCTTCAAGACACCTTTGGGCACATCTCCCTTTCATCTCATTTATAGCAAGCCATGCCATTTACCTATGGAAATCAAGCATAAGTCACTATGGGCAATCACTGAGTTATTATTGGATCCTAAGAGTGTAGGAGAGCAGAGGAAAGAAGAGTTGGCAGCCCTGGAGGAGTTGAGAGATACGACCTTTTTGAGTAGCCTATAGTACAACGAGAGAGTGAAGATATGGCATAATTCTCATATCAGCCATAAACAGCTTGAGACGAACCAGAGAGTATGGCTATTTGATGCTAGGTTGAGATTATTTCCAAGGAAATTACAAAGCAAATGGAAGGGACCATACTTGGTCAGAAAGGTGCACGATAACAGAAGCATCGACATATCTGAGTTGTCATCTAATTCCACCTTTCGGGTTAATGGTCAGCGCCTGCAGCCATATCTTGATTATGATCCGCTGATCGTTGACGTTGTCCCAATTCATTTTGCATGAGATGTGGTCTTTGACTCATATCATTTGCATCTCACACCCGATTTTCACTTCACTTTCGCAACTGTATAGATCCATTTGTCCATATCATTCATTCTTTTTGTCTAATAACCCATCTTCATCTCAAGATTATGCTATACTTAGGGTGTGTTTTACCCTAAGTATAGGGGGTATCAGACATGTGATTACTTATTTTTTATTTTTATTACCTATGTTTTGCTGCCTATACTTAGGGATATTTTACCCTAAGTATAGAGGAGGTAGTACCTGTACATCCTAACCTTAGATTTTCCCCTAGTGTATAGACTTCTATACTTAGGATTACTTTATCTTAAGTATAAGGGGATCACTGACCTCTACTCATTACATTCATTTATTCGTCGTTGTAGTATAGCCATCTTTTCACTTCCCAATACTCAGCACAAGTTATGTCTTCCTTTCATCGTTCGTTGATCACTCTGAGGACATCGTTCGAGCTAATTATAGGGGGGTGTCGTATATATTGTATATATACTTTAGTCATAACTCGTACTTTGTGTGAGTGTTTTAATAAAATAATATGGCTAAAAATCATAAAACTAAAAATCACAAAAATTTTAAAATTTTTCTTGTACATAATTCTTTGTAAATAGATTTTGTAAAAACTATTTTTGTACAAATGTTTGTAAAAATGTTTTGATTGTAAAATGTTTGTAAATATTTTTGTATCAAAATTATGTATATATTACAAAATTTTTGAAAAATGTTTGAATAATAAAAGTTTGCAAATTTTGTTTGTAAATGTTTGTAAATACTTTGCAAACTTTCCCTTCTTCCTTGCATTCAAAAACTTTCATAAAAAATTTGCATATTTTGAAAAATTGCACAAGAAGAGTTTTGTACATATTTGCTTGTATATTATTCTCAATCATAGTTGGCATTTAAACTAGTCTGGAATTAAATTGGAAAATGGAGTTTGGTTAAGATCTTAATCCACTTAACTTCAGAGGAATCTTATAGGATTTGAGGTTAAGACTTTTCAGGTCCACAGTGACTTAATACTTTGAGTCCACTAGGCTATGTCCACATGTCATCTTGGTGAGCCTAGGTAGAATACTTAACAATGCACACAAGACTCTCAGAGACAATGGCTTGACATGGACACGCACCTTACATGTAGCTCAGCACGGATGAGGTGGTGAGGAGGCAGAATTCTTTGGCTTGGGGTATCATACGAGGGTAGTACTTTTAGGTGGAACCTCTCGTCTTCCTCTAGGGAGGGATGTGCATCTCAACCTGGTCTAGTGGTATTGAGGTCTAAAGACAGGAATCTGTGGATTGCAATAATGCTTCAAAAGAGCGATAGTTTACTGGCTCAAGAGGAAAAACTCCTTATGTACATGATGCACCATGTAAATATGTTGTATATATGCACATAAAAAATGTGCAAAATCAAGAAAAACTCCAAAAAAAATGGACAGGTCTGACTGAAAATAAAATGCCTACCGGAGTGTATATAGTGAATAAGCAAAGCTTATGTATTCCACCTTCTCATCTCATGGAAGCTTTCAGCTGGAGACTTAGCTACACTGGCTTTGCTCTAAGGGATACGTGGCTACATTGGTCACGGTCCATTCTCTTCTTTCCCCTCTTCTTTGAGCCGGTTGAACTTGAACTTAGAAGGGAATACCCCGCTCCTCGAGGAAAGAGCTGCTAGACTGGGGAATTAGAGTTACCTTGTTGAGGGAGGTTGTTTCTTTGTCATTTCTGAGGTGGGGAGCTACATATCACTTACACCGTACGAGGAAAGATGCATAGTCATTAGAGTTTGCGTATGTAGACTTGTTCTGACCTAGTTTTGAGGAGTCTTGACCATAGAATTGTGGAACTCAGAGGTTGTTGAGTCTTAAACCTATCTCCCAATAAGGTTCCGCCAAACTAATAATCCAAAGGTCTGACTGAGCGTCATATTCCAATTAATGAAGATAAGTTTAACAATCAAACTTGATTCTTTTTCTTTTTCTTTTCCTCTTATTTTCACTTCTTTTTCAAATAAGTGTTTGATAAGGGACTAGCAAAGGTAAAGTATAGTGGGTGATGAATCCATGATTTTCACTCTTTATTCTTTTATTTTAGCTCTTCTTTTTGGCAAAACCACATATAAATACCTGTAAATTCAATAACTTAGCATTTTGCATGCCCATATTAATAATGCATAATTAGCATGTATTTTGAAAAAATAAAAGAATAAAGAAAAAAGAATGATGTATTTAGAATAAATACAGAGTAACTCAAACCCTAAGAGAAGGTCAAGTCTTGACCTGATCGCAAAAGAAAATAAATAGAGAGAGATAAGGGTTCACCATGTATGTACATATCACCTATCCCTATACATAATATTTATTTATTTATTTTTGACCGAACAAATTATTATTACACCCTTTTATATAGCTTTAATAATACTATAAAAATAAAATAAAAATCAGAAAAATAAAAAATCATCAAATCTTTGTACAAAATACACTCTTATACACTACATTCACTATTCATTTTATACCTTTAAATAATTTATAAAACTAAATTAAAAAATATTTTGTACTCCTAAAATAATGTTGTAAATAAACAAAATATAAAATAAAATTATTTTTTGTAGAAATAATAAAATAAAAATACTCGTACATAATACATAGGTATATTATACCTGTATATAATATTATATATTGTATATACATGATTTTATTTTTCAAAAAAATAATTAAAAATCACAGAAAAATAGTTTGTAAAATAATAAACAATTTTTATTTTAGACAAATTTTAATTTAAATTCATTTACTATTTTCCTTTCTCTTTGATTGTTGTAAATCCGAATTTCTGATTGGTCCATGTCAGACCGTTGACCCCAGTCAACGGTCTCTTCCAGACCGAGTCAGGTCGCACGTGCCTCGCCGGAGCATTTTCTCCACTTTTTGGCACCCGACCCAGAGCTTCTATTGACTCGATCCTTGTGCCCGATTGTAGCCCCGACTTCCATGATCCTCACGGATCCCTGACGCAGCCGGATCTACCTAGGGTTCTGCGATACGCTCCGATCTTCTAGGTCCCTTGTGAAGCCTATAAGTACTCTTATCTAGCCTCCACCGTATAACAGCTCGTTACTCACGCTTTATCCTCCTTCAGGAAGGTGACAACTTCCTAGAGGTTCCCTTGGAGCGCCGTTTGGCAGTCTGCTTGAGCGTAGCTCATCGCGATGCCGGAGAGCCGTCGCGAGAAGCCTCCTCGGCCAGTCGCACCCGGGTTGAGGCCATAACTCCGCTTCGCCTGGAGCTGCTGAACTCGTTAAAGTCCTCAGGTAGCTCCCTCACCCCTCACATTTTCGTCTCACTTCGATTTCTCCATTTATCACCGTCGTCATTCCGTTGCTCCGACCAGCTGGGCGGAGCTCCGTTACCCCCTCTATGTCCACATCGATTGACACGTCTATTCACCCTCTATCTCCAAGCACAACCTGACCCCTCGATTCTTGCTCTCAAGGAGCAAGATTGAGCCGAGACGTCGTTCCCCCACGCATGCCGGATGTCGTACCCCATTTCCTGTCGCTTCACTTGTTGGTATGCTCAAATAACCCTCGCCGGAGCTTCGCCCCGAGCTTAGGATACATTATGCAGGCACTGGAGCATAAGGAGTTTGAATTCACACATTAGTTTGGACCTCGTATTTTGTGGTATATGTACTTTAGTCCCTCCGAGTCGAAAGCAAGTGTGTGCTCGCGTGTATTTTGGGTTATTTGCAGTTCCTTCCTGGAACTTTTATGTTGTTTTTGCTTTAATATTAAGTTTTGAGAAATTGCATTTATACCCCTGTGCGTTGGATATTGAGCATGTACGCAAATTAACTAGCTATTTGTAATATTGATCCTAGGCTTTTCTTGAGTGTTATTCATTTGGTCTAGAAACTTAAAGTATTTGCGAATAGGTCCCTATGAACAATGATTAAGTGCATGCTTTTATTGGACTTGATAAAAAAATTCATTCTAAAAATTACCTAAAAATTACTATTAGCTCTTGCTACTGTGTAGTTTTTATTGTGATTATCATGGATTGATTTGATTGCATTTTATATTTTTAAAAATTCAAAACCCTTAAAAAGGCCCCTGTTTGCCTTAGAAAAAGTATAAAAATTTGACAAATGTTTAAAAAATTCTACAAAAAATTCTTCTGTGTGCCTTTTTATATGCTTTACCTCCATTTTTAATTTTGTTTGAAAATTCTTTATAAAAACCTTAAATATTACAAAACAATTGAAATCTTATAAAAATCATATAAAATCAAAGAAAATTTCAAAAATTACATTTCTAGTCTCTATTTATAGCCTTTTATCTCTATTTTATCATAAAATTTCTAATAAAGACTTAGGGTACTTTAAATATTTTTAATTTACAATTTAGTCCTGGCTATGCACTGATTTGAGTTTTGAGCATTATTTGATTTTTATAAAATCATAAAAATATTAGAAAAACCTAGAAAAATTACCAAAAATACTTTAAAAACCAAAAACCCAATTTTTTTAGTTTTCTTTTCTGAGTTTTTTTAGCTTTTCTGAAAAATCCAAAAAATGTTATGTTTGTTTTCATTCATTTTTGTGCTTGTTGTTTTAATTAAAAAATTAAAACTATAAACAAATAAAAAACCGCTAAAAATATTTTATTTTATTTTGAAATTTGACTACTTCGTATTTCTCTCGTGCTCCTTGTGTTCGACCCTGGTGGCTATATCAGGTAAATAAAAATAGCGAACCGCTTACATTACTTGATTGCTTAATTTCTCTTCAAGTGGTTTTATTTTTGTTGACTGAGCCGACCTATTGATTAGCATCGCAACGACCATTGTTTTACTTTGTCATCTAACCCTAGTTGGTCGATCGCTCTTCAATGATGATGGAATCGATCTCAGAACATTCCTTGGACCAAGAAGATGTTAAGTAGATTGACAATGCTCAAGCTTGACCAGGGATTTGAGTTCTCCTTGAAGCTCACTTCAATGAAGATAATTAAAACTAGGGAATGGGATGGTGGATGAGTCCTAAGTAATCAAGAGAGTTGCACGATCATTTGATGGGATTTAATTGAGTGTGAGGGAAATCAAAAGGTGAGCGTTTATTGACAATCGAAGAAGAACACTTGGGGGATTTTTCGAAATTGAAATAAAGTGACTAGAGTGGACTACCCTAGTGACTACAATTATACCTAGGTATCCTATGAACTTCGGATTTCTACTCAACCACCATAGTCCCCAACTAGCCTAACGAATATAACTACATGTTGAAAGAATTCTATGGATCCATTTCCATGTAGTGTATTTATTGGATTTTCACCGTCCTTGACATCTATAACACTGTTTAGTAAATTGTGGTTCTTTGAATGACTATGGTAAACATAGTATTGATGAATAACTAGGAAGCAATTCAGTTCAAATTTCTATTATTACCATCAATCATGGTTTATTCAAGCAAATTAGGAAAAATGCAAAATCATGTTATATCCTATCAGGAGAAAATAGAAAATCTTGTAATTCACACAAAAATCTTATCTTCCAAGCAAAGTTTCTTTAACTATGGATGGTTGTTGTTAAACTATACAAAAAATATGTTGCTCTATAAGGAAAACAAAGGTAAACTCCCACTATTTTTATGTCAAAAATTTAAATTGCAAGCAAAATAATAGTTGGGAAGATGCAACCTTGAAGAAACAATGAGTCCATGCACCTTCCAGTTTTCACCACACAGAAGCCTGAAACCAGAAGCAATGAAGAATACACTACGAGAAAAATGTCACTTTACCAACACCAAATTGTGACCACTAGTAGTGGAAATGTGATCGCAATATAAAATACGAGCACTTTCCCAAAACTAGTGGTCGCATGGATAATATGTGACCACAAAATTGAAGCCGGTGATTTGGTGCCTCAATATGGGACCACTTGTGGTCGCATATTGTAGTCGCCCATAGACTGCTAAACAGAACACATGTTCAGAACATAAACTCATTTCTTATTTAACCCAACCCTACCTCCTCGTCGTCCAAGCCCTAACTCTGCCGGACCTCCTCCTTCCTGACACCCTCTCATCCTCCCTCCAGCCCGACCTACCCTCTCATCCTCTCTTGGCTTTCTCCTCCTATCCCACATCCTCATTTCCATTGCTATCTCCTCTCATTCTTCCTGTCCTTGGAGAGAATCCCTTTCTCCTCCATCTCCGTCCACCAACAAGCGTGTCTCTCCCATCTTAATCTCGTGTTCATTAGGTATATTTTGTCATATATTAGATTAATCAATTTTTTTGATTAATGGTTGTATTTGAGTATATTTGTTAATTTCAAATTCATTGTAGGTGTTTGTTGAAATACATAAGATGTTTTATATTACTTGATTAAATTAAATAGATTTCGAAATGTGATTCTTTTGTAATATGTGATATCGTTCTCATATGAGATAAAAATACAAGTTGCAGGCGTGCGTTGAATTTTGGATGTTAATATGTATGTTCGTTCTTTAATCTATGCATTTAATTAATGATAGATTTGATGTTTCTTGTATGTGTTTTCTTTATTATGCAATGAATGTGTTTGATAAAATTACTAAGATAAATAGTAGATGTTCAATACATGTATGTGTGTGTGCATGTGTGTGTGTCGGTATGTGTATGAATGTGTGTTTGTGTGCTAGTGTGTGTGCGTTGGTGTGTGTATGCAAGTGTAGGTATGTGTGTGGGTGTATGAATGTATGGAAGTGTGTATGTGTGTGTTGGTATGTGTATAAGCGAGTGTGTGTATGCATGTGTGTGTGTGTGTTTGTTAATGTGTGTGAGAGTGTGTATGAGTGAGTGTATGTATGTGTGTGTGCGCGCATGCGCGCTTGTGTTGGTGTGTGCGTAGGGCTGTGTGTGTGTGATCGTGTGTTTTTAAAGTGTCTATGTGTATTGGTGTGTGTATAAGAAAGTGTGTGTATGCGTGTGTGTGTGTGTGCATGTGTGTGTGTGTGTGTGTGTATGAGTGTGTAAGTGTGAGTGAGTGTATGTATGTGTGTGTTGGTGTGTGCATGGGGGGGGGTGTAATTGTATGTTTTTAAAGTGGGTGTGTGTTTGTGTGTGTATGCACATGTATGTATGAGTGTCTGTGTGTGTGTGTTTGTTGATGTGTGTGTTGGTGAGAGAGAGAGAGAGTGTGTGTGTGTGTGTGTGTGTGTGTGTGTGTGAGTGAGTGTACGTATGCGTGTGTGTTAGTGTGTGTTAGTGTGTGTGTATAGGTGCGTGTGTGTAATTGTGTGTTTTTGAAGTGTGTGTGTGTGTGTGTGTGTTGATGTGTGTATAAGCGATTGTGTATATGAACGTGTGCATATGAGTATGTGAGTGTGTCTGAGGGAGTGAGTGTGTGTATGTGTGTGTGTGTGTTGATGTGTGTTGGTGTGTGAGTGAGTGTGTGTGTGTATGTGTGTGTATATTGGCGTGTGCATAGATGTGTGCGTAATTGTGCATTTTTAAAGTGCGTGTATTTGTCGGTGTGTGTGTATAAGCGAGTGTGTGTATGAGAGAGTGTGTATGTGTATGTGTGTGTATGTTGATGTGTGTGTTTGTGTGTGTGTGTGTGGTGTGTGTGTGTGAGAGAGAGAGTGTGTGCGTGTGTGTGTGTGTGTGTTTATGCATGTATCGGTGTGTGCATTGGTCGCTTACAGCGCACCTCCGCTCCCTTACAGTACTTTGTTGCCCATCTTTTGGAGGAGAGACCGAGTGAATTTCAAGAGCGAATTTTTCTCTTAGAGGTCCAAAGGAGGATGGGTCGTGTGACTCCATCAAATGATGACGCTGAAGGCATGATTTTTGCAAACATGCATGAGAGAACATGCCATTATGAAGAGAACTTTAGATGGATCATTTATTCTTTCATGCCGGTAGCGCGGAGTTATATTTAAGCTCTTTTGATATGTTTTAGTATATCAGTGTTTTTTTTTCTATGAGGAATTCATACAAGCGCCTTATGTAGAGAAGACCAAGAAAAATTAATGTACTTTCAAGAGGACTGAAACATCTGTCTCTTAGAACATCTTTGTTGTTGAAGTTCATGGGTCGACTTATATCCCTTTATACTGGAAGGATGATAATATATTTTTGATGGTTATATCCAGTCTTGCTATAGTAATTATCAGAGAGAGTGCAGGTGGCAAGATATGGATCATAGTACAAGAAAGGTCCTTGATTCCTTGTGGTATCACCAACTTCTACGGTCTTGTTTTTTGATAATCTCTGAAACGCATATGTTTTTGTATCCAAAATTGAATCATGCATCGGTTTCGCATTGGTTATGCAAGTTACTATGCCCAAGCCCTTTCTTTTCGGACTCTCGGATTTCTATTGGGTTTGTATATCATATCTGGATCCTCCCGATGGAAAGGATTCTGAGGGGCTATGAAAATATGAACTTCCATTTCATGGGAGATGCAACATCCCTTGTATTGATAATTACTTGCACGGATTTAGACTAGATGATATGACATACATAACTTTGGAGGCAAAACATTTATTTTGGATGAGTTACCCTTAGTTGTGGCTTCTGTGGATGTGGACTTCCTAGAAACCATGGTCGTTGTGATCTCAAGAATGTTCAAGCTATGATGGTTGATTGAGGTACCAGACTTCATTTGGGCTCCCAGACTTCGATGGTTAACGGTGTAACATCTTCAGATTTGATGAATCAAAGAAAGAATTCTATACAATACATCATCAATCCCTTGCTGCCAAAAAACAAAAGGAGGACTAAAATTAGTTTATATTTGAAAAATTCATGTGTTTGATGTAAAACATAATATAGTTTTATTTGTTAGATAATCATTATTTTAGATGTAAGTGATTGTATAATATATATTTGTTAGATAGGTCCATCATGTAGATTGCATTAGGGTATTGTACGAAATCGTACAAAATCCCATTCACACACGTGCGTACTTCAATGCTAGGTTATGTGTGGCCCTGCACAATGAAAGGTGTACGCAACACATTTTGAGGAGTGATGCCCTCACCATGTGTTATATATTTTTTATTTTTCACGATTGCTGAAATCTTGGCTTTACAAGATAAGAAATGCCCCTTAAGGCACCGTACGGCTCTTGATGTCTGTTTTGCAGGTACATGAGTAGGGTAGGATAGGTTAGGATAATATACCGAATTGATCCATACTAAAATCAAATTTTCTCAAGTGTTGTTACATTCGAGCAGTCGCTCACATAGTTCAACATCTTATAAAATTTTCAAGATAATTAAACAATCTAATAAATTTGAAAAAAGAGGAAATAAATCCCAAACACTCAATCATGGGTAAACATGTATAAGGATTATATGGAGAGTATAGAATAATGTATGGGTGTATTTGGACATATATGCAAAAGTGTGCAAAATATGTGGATACATAAGATTATGTAAGAGTGTATGGAGCAATGTATGATATGTAAGAGTGTACGATGCAATGTGGGCATGAATTGGTGTGTTTGAGCATGTATGCAATTGTATGAGGAATTTGAGTATGCATATAGGTGTGTAATGAGTGTATGCATTCAAGCGAAGTTTTTTTCACCCTAATTTTTTTTTGGATTTTTTCCTTAAAATTATAACCCACTGGGCATATATTGGTTAGTCAATCCTAAAACCATCAACAAGAATACAACATCCATACACGTCAAAATGTTATGTAATAAAATGAACAGAATACACCTACCACGACGATGATTGCCCACATTCCCAAAGATGAACTAGACGTTGTGGCATTGAACATGGATGAAGATCTACTATGGTGGTGTGACTTAACCGATGGATGTGACAACAATCGATCTATGAGAAAGTTGTCATCTGAGCGGAGTTTTTTACACCCTGTTTTTTTTTCATTTTGTTCTTAAATTTGTGAGGAATATGGTGTGCATATGGAAATCCATGGTAGAATATGGGTAACGAAGTACGATTTGAAGAATTTGACCAAGTATGTAAGTATTGGGTCTCTATGGAGCAATTCCTTAAATCTAAAATGGCGAGGCTATTTAGCAACCTTTTAGGTTTGTTGATATAATGTAATGGTTTTTCAGCCCCATTCATACTAGAGGTAATGATGATTAAATATCATTTTAACAAGTCTTAGACTTGTACATCTTGTATCTTGAAATGACGTGGTGATTTGGTTGACTATGAGGAATCTTTCGCTAATCTTTATATTACAAGTTTGGCCTCTATCAATGGTGTTCAGGATTAGATTGCTTCAGCTTGAAAATATAGTGGCCCCCTCCTTGGACACCATTTGCAAGGGAAAAATCCAACCCAATTGTCCAGATTTGAAACCTTTTCCCTTTCCTTTTCTTTTTGCTCTTATGCAAGTGGAGTTCTTGGAGGGCACTGTTGTATTTTCAAGATGATAAACGTGGATTCTATTTATCATTGGTAATTAAACAATTCTTATCGGTAGTTATATTGCAGCCTTTTGAGATACAAGTAGTACTAATTGAAAGTTATGATATATATCCCAAGCCTCAATGATGTCTATTTTTTAGTCTTTTTTCTTATAGGTGTTTAGACCTTCTTTGGCCTCATGCATGGTAGGATGTGGATATTGTATGGTGCAATGTGTGGGAATCCATGGTAGATTTTATGGTGCAATGTATGGGTTTTTTTCATTTTTTTTGTCTTAAAAATGCGCTATGTTGATTTTATTATTAATTAACTTTTCCAATAACTTTTCTAAATTTCGGACTTGTGAAAAGATGAGGTCTTGTGGGGGAGTGACCAAAGACGATGGTCACACTTCTTCTTGCAACGGAGAAAATGATACATCTCATCACAATGAAATCTCCAAGATTACATAGCTTGTTTTAAACAGATATAGTTTCACCCAAATTATGATTCTTATTATGGTGATTCCCTACTTTGATTTATTCCTCAACCATCTGCGAGAAAATAGAAAATCATATACAGTAGAGATGCTGGATATCAAAAATGGCTTGATGAACCTTATTAAATATGAGGAAGATGATCAGAGTGATGAGGACAATGGTGACAATAAAGATGAGGAGCAATCTAGTGTCTCGACGCTTCATCGTGGAGTCGTCATACATGGGAGATGTCGAGGCAGAGAGAGCAGAGATGGAGATGTAAAGCTAAAGACATAATGAAAAGGGAAAGATCGTCCTTCGTTGAGGGAAGAAGTGAATGATTTGAAACTCGATGGATAGTACTAATATGTAACTTATATTTTTGTATTAACAACCGATTCTCATTAACATTATGGTTCTAAGTTCAAATTATTCTTGTGATATATTGTGTTGTATCGTATGTGATGCTTGAATGTGAATGTGGATATACTTCTAATTCTTGATTGTGAATATGTATATATATAATTGTAATGCTTGATTGTGATTGTAATTAGTGTATGGAATTAGTGTATTCTTTGTATATGCATAATTTTTATATGCTTTCACATGTATATGTAATCGCGAAGGAGGCACAAAACTAAATCATGTAATACTTTTTTATTATGGTATTAGTAAATGTGACTACAAGTAGTCTACGTAATCGCATTTGGTGCATTTTTTAATATGATGGCAACAGTTATTACGAGCACACATGATCACTGTGCTCTCATACTACGAGAACCATACGACCACAATGTGATCGTAATTGATTTTGTGGCCCTGAAGATGCGACCACAACGTTTTCGACTACTTGTAGTCGGATATTTCTATTATGACTGCATTAAGACTATAATGCGAGCAGAATGTGACTACATTTGTGCTCGCATTATCTGCAATTTCTAGTAGCGATATGAATTGGAGCACGAGTAGCTTTGCATGTTTATCTAAAAGTTTGTGTATGAGAATGTGTATAATTACATTCAGAAAGAGACCTATGCACAAAAAATGTCTAAGTTGGAAAACTTGTACACTTTGAAGACATGAACAAGTTGTTTCGACTCATACGATTGATGTAATTAAAAGATGTCATTTTCTATACCATGTAAATGAATTTCAAGATATTATCAATTAATTTTTCATCATGGGAATAAAATTCAAAGATGAAGCTCTATTCCTAATATTATTTGCCACTCTTCTATGTAGTTGGGAGACTTTTCGAATTTCTTTTGCTAACTCCACACATGATGGAGTTGTTTCCTTGCAACATGCCAAGTTCATTATTTTGAACAAAGAGACGAGAAGAAAATCTTAAAATTCTTCATCACAGTCGGAGGTCTGGATCACGGAAAATAGGGAAGAATAAGTTTCAAGAATGATAAAGGAGAAGATCAAAGTAGGAGCAACTCTAGATTTAAATACAATGACCCGGAGTGTCATCATCATGAGAAGAAATGCCATATCAAGAAATATTGTTTCCAACTCAAAGAGATACACAATGAATAAACAAGAAAGGAACGACAATGATGAGAATGTTGTTGTCACGGTAATTTGCTTATTATATCTGACATACATGCATGTGATGAACGTAGCTATACACTTGCTGACAAGTTGGCAATGGCCCAACCCTACATGTAACCTCTATAGGGAGTTTTTCATATCATATACTTCTTTAGATATTGACATTATTTGAATGAGTCGTTGTTAATTGTCTAGTGTTATTGGCAGATGTGAAGCCATTTTGCATAGTGCTAGTAGAGTCCATTTGAAGCTAAAAGATGTGAGGCACGCTTAAAATGCAGGAGGTGTTGTTTCATTGTAATTAAGGTGAAAAAGTGTGGTCATTGTAACATGTAGAAACATAATTCATCACTACTAAAGAAGCAAGTTAAGAACTCTTATAGATGAAGAAGTTTACGCAAGAACTTAGTCTTTGTTCAATACAAGCATATACATTATCGTGCTTGTCACAGTGCAATCACATTGGTAAGAACTCTAATTTTCATGGAAATTGGTTGTACATTGATGTTAGATATCACTGGTTATAATTGAAGCAACATATACTTGGTAAGATCTATAGAGGTGATAATGGTTCTGATATGACAACAAAGCCTTTAATGTTTGGGATGTTTAAAATATGCTATTCTATTATCGGTAGGAATGCAAACGGACGGATACAGATATAGGTATTATCATATCCTTATCCGTTTCAAAATATGGATACGGATACGGAAACGGATATTATACGGATATTGAAAATTGAATACTGTATTCTTAAATACGGATACGCATTCGGAATCGGATAATCATGATTCGGATACGGATATTTAAGAAACGGATACGGATCATCCTATAAATATTAAGTGCCTCCTCATACTTTTAATTAGAAAGGATGTCTTTAAGAACTTGTAATTGATGGATGACTAATCCTAAATTTAATAAACTTACAATGTTACATAATAAATAAGAAAATAAATTAAAATAATGAATGAAATAAATTGAATACCAAGGCATGTTGGGCGTGTCTTTTATATTAAATTTTACACCATCAAGAGATCTATATTAGCACATAGATGCTCATGTCATAAGTGACTCAGATAATATGGATATTCGTATTTGTATCCGCAAAAAATATATACATTCGTATCCGTATCCGAAAAAATCCATAATGGTATCCGTATCCGAATCTGTATCCGTAAAAAAATTAAAACTAGTATCCATATCCGTGTTCGTATCCCCTAAAATCCAGAAATGTATATCCATATCTGCTTAAAAGTGGATACGGTAGTGGACGGATACGGATATATCCGTATCCGGTTGCATCCCTGATTGTCGGTCTTGAGAATTTCCTTTATCGTCAGTGAAGGGAAAGGTTTATTGGGTAGGTTCCCATCCATATGGGAACTTATCTCGATCTGGATCAATCATGGTCTTAATGGAGATTTGATTGATATCATTCAAATATTTGATCTGAAATCATCTAATTGGATATTAATTGAAGAATCTAATGATTCCTTGATATTCTCTTGCTTGATAAATTAGACGAGTATAAATAGAGAGGAAGGAGGGGCATACCAATGCAAGCTGTCACAAGATTCCCTAGTATAAGAACGAAATCAAAGTGAGCGGGGTGTATAACAGGCTGCCCTAGGTCGATCTGGATCATGTCTGGATGTTCCCGTGTAGAGAGTTATTACATCACCAAGATCTATTCATCTAACATCAAATACAAAATATTTAAGAATCCAACCGCAACTTATTTCATTGAAAATGAGAAGATGTCTATATATAATCAACATGAAACAACATAACAATATATAACATATCTCAAAGGAAAAGTGCACAACAAGAATGCTTTTATTACTTGGAGACAAACATTCGCCTCAAATATAACAAAAGCGACTGGCTAGGAAGGAAAATAAAATGAAGGACCATCTCTAGGTAAGATATAACTAGTCCTCTAAAAAGTTACCAAGTGTCTCCTCTCGAACAACTCCTTTACTTGGGCCATAAGTCGCAAGGTGAGCTAAAATATTCCAATGAACCAATATAAACAAAGGCTACGCCAAGGCAAAAGGTATCATGTAATGAGCAATTTCGACAAATATCCATTTAACAAAGTTAATAACAATAATTACAACTTAAAGGCGGGTAAAACTTGACATGTATTTTAATCCAATTCCATTTGCAGATATAGACGACCATTAACAAGAATGAGAAAAAGGAACACTAACAATTGATATGACATTCGATATGCATTTGAAGATTAAGTATATGCAATTGTATAAAAAAAACTCACACAGTAGCTGTATAAACTAAGCAATTTCATTTCTATTTCAAAATTAGTAATCATACTTTAACCCTAAGTATGATAAAGGAAAATACCACTAGATTCGTGTAGCAACAAGCATCTAAAGGGGTTCCAAACCCCCTTACTACATGTGATTGATTGGCTGTTTCGAACTTATTCCATAATAAGGCTACACAAGTATGTTATCTAACAAGAATTTACAAGGCATAAGACATGTCAAAATATGAGGATAAAAAAGGAGAGATAAGGAGCATTGACCTTGATTTTGAGCTCTTTGATGTATCTACCAATCCTTGAGCCTCTTTCCATATTTAGATCCTCAATTCCGAGATGGGAGATGAGGGTTTATGTGAGTGTAAAGGAGAGTAACGAAAATTGAAGGGGATGCAAGATTACAGTCTTCTCCTTAAAATAGATCTATATAGTGAGCCTAATCACCTTTCTAAATTTAATCGCACCTAAAATACCTCTACAATTGCATTGCCTCATTAATATTCAATTTTTTATATCAATATCTAATTGAAGATTAATTGTATTAATATAATATTCCTCTTTGGATAACTACAAAAAGTACAACTTGTATTAGTCTTTCTTTAATAATAAAAAACGATTCTTCTATTAGTCGGCTTCGAGCTATCTAAGTATGCCCGATCCGATAATATTAAAAAGGATTTTTATCACTTACGCCCCTCCGAGATATCGCAATTTCAGTTATGCCCCTATCTTTTTGGTAATATTAGTTGTGCCCCTCACTTCTTTCTCCGTTATCACTTGTGCCCTTCCGTCAGATTGACCGTCAATGAGTTGACTTAACTATGATTTTTCAAACCTTGGTGCAGTTAAGAGGGGTATTATTGTCCAGGCTCCTTCTTCATCTTCTTCCTCCTCTATTTGTTCTTCTTCCTCTCTCTTCATAATTTCTCTCTCTTAGTGACACCTTCATGCATCCATCGAAGCTCTAAATTTTTTGCATTTTCACGGATATATCACTTATACGGATCAAACGGTGAATTTTATTGAATTTTCGGTGAATTTTCATGTATCAATTAGTCAAAAAAATATCTCAACTTAACAAATACTGAAAGCCCTGGGGGGTGACCTTGGGGCGTGGGGAAGGCGGGGCTAGGGGGCGACCTGGGGGCACAGGGGCGGCGGGGCTAGGGGGCACGAGGACGGTGGGGCTAGGGGGCGACCTGGGGGCACGGGGGCGGCGGGTCTATGGGACGCGGGGACGGCGGGGCTAGGGGGCGACCTGGGGGCACGGGGGCGGCAGAGCTAGGGGGCGTGGGGACGACAGGGCTAGGGGCGACGTGGGGGCATGGGGGCGGCGGGGCTAGGGGCGTTGGGGGAGGCAGGGCGGGGGCTAACCTGGGGGCGCGGGGTCGGCGGGGCTAGGGGGCGCGGGGGGAGGTAGGGCAGGGGCTGACCTGGGGGCGCGGGGTCAGCGGGGCTAGGGGGCGTGGGGGGAGGCAGGGTAGGGGCTGACCTGGGGCGTTGGGGCAGCGGGCTATGGGGGAGGGGGGGGGGGAGGCTGGACAGGGGCTGACCTGGGGGCGCAGGGGCGGCGTGGCTGGGGGTGGCTTAGGGGCGACAGGGGCAGAGAGCAGAGGAGGAGGCGCGAGGGAGGGGGAAGGAGCTCGGGGCGGAGGGCGCACCTGGGGGCAGGGGAGGAGACGGTAGAGGAGCAGGATGCTGGGGAGGAGGAAGAGAAGAGGAAGAGGAAGAAGATGGGAGAGGAGGAAGAGAAGGGAGGAAGAAGACGGGTGAGGAGGAGGACCTTTCAATCTTTTTTTTTAAATTTAATTCCATTTGTTTCCTTTAAGTTAACGTCTGTTTGTGTTGGTTATGGACGGTCACTAACCCGAGGGGCACAACTGATAGATTACCAAGAAGTGAGGGGCACAACTGATATTACCAAAAAGATAGGGGCATAACTGAAATTGCGATATCTCAGAGGAGCACAAGTGATAAAAACCCTATTAAAAAATCTTACAGAGTGAGAAGGTCTATGGACACTGTAGCAAAGTTAGAGGGTGCAATCTTGCCGGTTGTTACTTCCGTCATCTTTCCCAGCAATTTTGAAGTAGAATTATCGATTTACTGATATTTCTTCTATCTACTTTTATCCATTATTTGGTAATTTGTAGCATTGTATAGAAGGTCCACTTCGTATAAGTCATTCACAGAGGATTACTTTTGATCATAGCACATTGTTTTATGATGTATTCAACCTCATGGATTTTTGCCTCACATTAGGATGCTAAATGTTTTTTTTTGCATATGTGGTTAATTATCATCGATTGGATTTTATTCACAGTTGTGGTTGTGTTGGATTTGATATATTGTGTAGAATCTAGTTATCAATTTTGTGTTTTTTTTATAATTCGACTTATAAGGAGAATTTGATTTCTCTACGTTTTAAATATTAGATTAAATGATTAGTTGCTAACTCTAATGCGCTGTGAATATTGGACTATACCTCTAGATTGGAGAAATTATCTCGATGGAAGAAATCATTATCTTGTAATGACAATACATATGTGTGGTCCGAAAGTGACACTATATGTAAATTGAAATTTCCTATATATTATAAAGAATATAACTATTATTAGGTACAATTTTCTTGTTAGTTTTAGTTATTTTTAAGGTGGATCTTGGTATATCTCTTTCGGTTGAGAATGTGTCATAGTGACGGCCTAAATTATTTTGTTATATGCAAATCTCATCGACAATTATAGATAAACTAAACAGATTTCAAAATATAAATAAGGTACAATAGCGGATTATAAGCTTGTTACAACTGGCGCGATTTAATGATGAATCACCTGGAAGAAATGCACAACTCTTTTATGTTAAATTTATGGATATCTATCTAATAATGAACATCTTAAAATAAATATAAATCTTGTACAAAATAAATTTAATGCATTTTAGTTTGGAGTCAAAGATATAATTTTTATTTATATATCTTACTATTAAAAAAGAAATACTACACTATCCAAAATAAAATACCCTCTACGTATACATAGAAAAAAATCATTTTCACCTACTAAAAAACATCAAAAAGCACACCAACTCACTACACTCGTTAAAAATGTCAAATTAGACAACTCACAACACGAACAATTTACATACCACATAATTACACAAAGACTATCTACTACATCATGACTATTACATTGATGTGACGGTTCTTCTGAATAGTTCTCTGTTCATTTGGTAGTGTGGATTGGATAGTATGATATGATTTGATGTAGTAAATTTGTATTTTTAATAAAGATTTATGCTTGTGATATGCCAATTCATTTGATTGTTGTATAATTCCGGGATGTGAGGATTTAACCTACGACAAGCTATCCTGAGATAAAGGTATCATATCATAATGACATCATCTATTGCGTCTCATTCCATAATATGTATCCCTTCATTATCACTAAAAAACATCGAATAAGAACGAGAGATAAACATCACTTATCCCTTATCGCTCAAACCAACCGGACAAGAATGATTGTGATGCCCGTCCCCCTCTAAGATTCGGGTACTCGGCAAATCAATCCACACACATACATTCCACATTCGAATATTTGACATTCACAAAAGAAGGATAAAATAGCCACATGCATTGGCATTTAAAACTTTTTCTTGCTTTGCATTCAACCTGTTCACAACAACCTTTATTTCTATTTATTCATTCCATACACCCATTTTCATTTCTTTCCATTGTTCATTTTCATGTCCACAAAAATATAATAAGCACATGAAACAGTAAAAGAACTACCAACCACTGTACCACAAAAGGGTGAAGCTGCATAAAAGATAGTGCCTCCAACTAGGGTGGAGATTGGGCTCGACCCGGCCCGACTCGGAAAAGCCCGGCCTGAGCCCATCAATTTTTCGTGGGCCTTGGGCCGGGTCGAGGCCCGTTTTTTCAACAAACTGAGGACCCGGGCCCGGCCCCAGGCCCGCAGGATCGGGCTCGGGTTCGGGTCGGGCTCGGGCTCGGGCCGGGCTCAACCCGCACTTATTTTGATTACATGAAGTTGCACTTTGATTCCAATTTATTGTTATGGATATAATTCATCCATAACACATGAATATTGGATGTATTGTTGCGTTATAATATTACTATTGATGGATGAAGGAAATCTTGGATGTATTATGACTATAAATCCGTGTACCCTAATTTAGTTCTAATATGAGATTTTGAAATATGAGGGCCCAGGCCCGGCCCATTTGTACTTCGGGTTCGGGCCCGGCCCGACCCGAACATAATATTTTTGAAAAATGAGGACCCGGGCCTGGCCCATTTGTACATCGGGTTCGGGCCGGGCCCGGGCTTTTGCGGGTCGGGTCAGGGTCGGGTTCGGGCCGACCCGGCCCAATGCTCCACCCTACCTCCAACTAATCACTACTGTGAACCTGCGAATCCACGCGTAGGTACGTTATGAGCAAAGTTTCCAAATACAATATAAACAACTATAGAAAAATAAGCAAGATATAATTTAAATGTGCGCAAAAGAACAACTGAGTAACTGATCTCATAAAGAATTGCATTTTTATTATTATTGTTTGATCTTGATATGGATATGAGTAACCAAACTTCGTGGATACTCCGTGGTCTTGGTCTTGATGAGACCTTACACTATAAATCTAAGGCAAAAAGGATGCCTTAGGGCTGGGGTGCCTCCGTAGGCATGCGATGGGGTACAATGTATCCTAACTAAGTTCCCAACACGTCCACTTAGCCTCACTTCCCAATGATACTTCCGATTCACAATTTAGATTCCAATCCGTGAATAATCGTGACAACTCAATCCTCCTTATGCTCAGGAGAAATATCTCTCATTCACAACTTCATCAACCACATTTCTCGGAACTCCCCTCTTAGCACTCCCACTCAGAATACTAACCAATGTGACCTACATTAGCAAGTACATGAGTGTTAACTCTAAGCGAACAAGCGAAACACTAGACCATCAACCATGAATACTTGACTCGCGCTCGAGCACTGAGCTAAAGCACACAAGTGCCGAGGTCAACACCGTCAGATTAGCACCTCGGTGTGCCAAGCAACATGTCCCTCAACCATCACAGCTACAATAGCAGTTGGGATTGCTGTCAATTAGGCTTCTACCCGAGACTCCAAGGGTGCATACCCCTCCCTTGGCAGCAACTACTCCACTACCTAGATATTATGAGTCTCTCGTGCATATGATAATATTTCTTATGTTAAGGTTATTTGACTATTGATGAATATCTCAAGCTCTATGGAAATTTTACTTTACAATTATATCTATTTAAAGGTGCCACTATTATAAATGATTATTTACATGTGCACTTAATATGCGCATTCGGATGCAAATAATACTACTCAAATCATATATTTATGATAATGTGTACTCAGGATGAACTTTCAACCAATTGAACAATGTAGCATCCTTGAGATATGATCTTCTTCTTTTTTATTATACAACATAAGCATTCAGGGTTACTGTTGCTAATCCTCAATTGATGCACTTCATCTTTACTATAGAGACGCTTTAGCCTCATGCAATAAAATTATCAAGGGTTATAGATATCTTACTCAAGAGCTAAATGAAGCAGCTGGGAAATGCACATGCACGCATGGATAGCAACCTCGCAAATTGAATTGAGGAATATTTTGGTAGGGGATTTAAAATACTTACCATGGTATTTTAAGTGAACAACACACTGTCTACAACACTACAAGATAAACAAAATTTCCCATGGATTTAATTGATCGGAAATTATAAAGAAGAATAGATCACGTTAGGAATGAGTACGCTTTTTCTCATGAGTGTTAGTATTTGTTTAGGAAAGCCATGTCGTAATGGTGGGTGGATCCCCTATGAAATGAAGGCCCTTGCATGTGAAACCCCTTTCCAAACTCGTCCACCATTATGGATTTTCTGATGGGAGAGGACCTATTAGGGAAGTCATCTGTTCTCCTGGAAAGATCTTCACCAATCCTGATTTTGTTTTACTACATTATAGGAGAGATTGCTAAACACTCCTATGAACAATCACACAAAATGTTAGCAAATTGTTTCCATCAAAATAAGTTGCAGTCCCTCATATCAAGATTCCTAGCGAGCCATATAAAACCTACGATTCATGCTCTCCATATCCAGTCCAGATATGTATTTACTGAACATGTCATTTTTCATGCATGCTTATGCTTGTTCATCACCCTCCAATCTCTATACAGATTCCCAACATGAAACCAAATATGATTTATGTGTTCTATTAGAATCCAGTACTGTAAGTGGTAATGGATCAATAAATAGAATGCCACAAAACATAGCTAGAATCTCCAGCTATATGCAGATTCATGGGGAAGGGATTGACAGGGATTGACCCCTTAAGGACTACAGTGATTTGAAATAAGAGATGTTCTAATATATAGGTTCAAAATTGTGTGGAATCCTCAGCAAAAGGAGAGGAACTTCGTACTTCAGATTTTCCTGTCACCTTGTAATCTCCTCCCGCGAAAAATGTCACGGTCGGTGCTCCGATCGCAAGATGAAGACATCCTCGAGGGTGACCTCGCTCTCCTCTACGCGTAGGTGGTCTTGGGTCATCGATCCGGGACGTTCCGGTGAGCTCCGGCGGAGCTCCAACGAAGGGAGGGGAGGAGGAAGGGAGGAGGGAGGACTGAAACGGGTTTGGACGTTTTGGAACTATTTCCACGAAGCGGAGGGTGGGGTTATATGGGTCCAACCGGATTCAGATCGGGGTTCGAATCCGAATATGACTTGTGCCCCTCCTCGCTAAAATAACCGTAACTTGGGCTCCCGAACTTAAATTTTCACGTTCTTGGACTCGTTGGAAAGATCTCGACGAGCACTACACGATAGACTATTCGAATAATTTTTTTAAGTACTGGAATAAAAGTAGATTTACAAATAAACTCACATCCATCTGAATTTTGCGGTTAAGTCCCTGCTCATGTTTTGAGGTCTTCACAATGATACAATCGTATTTATCCCTTATTATTTCCTTTATCTCTCAAACATGTTGAATATGAACGAGAAATAAATCTACAAAAAGGAAGAGTGGAGATACATTTAATATTAGTGAGAGATGAGAGTATAAATGCATTTAATATTAGACAGAGATGAAACCACATATGTATTTAATATTAGAGAGATGAAAGAGTGTGAATGCATTTAATTTAATATGAAAAAAGTATAATCAAAAGATTAAATGAATTGGAAAGAGGAAGAGAATACAATGGAAAATATATATCATGAGACAAATCACTTGGAAATCTTATGCTTGAATGACCAAAGCCACTCTTTCGTGAAAATTTCAAAACCTCTCGCTCTCGGCACTTCCTTTTACATATATCTATAACTTGCGAGAACCTCCGGCCTCTCTAAAAGGCGCGCAGGACCGGCGACGCCATCCTCCGCGGAACAGTTTTGAACACCGGCGACGAACTGGGGCTTCTCGGCGCGATGATGAAGCTGACCAGGAAGTGGCGGCGATCACGCCGCGCGGAGGGCGAAGGGGACGAGGTCGACCGCTTCTCCCTTCCCACTCGGGACGATTTCCAACCCATCGATACTCGAGGTCCATTCCAATCCATTTTCCCATCCAAAAAACCCTAATGATCGTCTTTATCCCGATAATGGATTTTCGTATGGTTTCAATGGAAATTGGGGGTCATCGGTAGGTATAGGAGCTCAAGTTGGGAGGAATTTCGTGATCCGGTTGGCAATATTTTTTTGAAGTGTTTGAGAGGTGAGTTTGATGATTTGATTTCTGCTGAAATCAACAATTGGGCAGATTTTGGATCACGGGAACACTCGAGATGTCTTCGGGAAGGGAGACTGCGGATGTGATTTTCCCTTCTCTATCTTCACTCGCATTCTCTTCCTTTTCATTCATCTTTCCTTCCTTCCAACATCTATATATATTTTCTCTTCCTCCCCTTCAACACCTCTATCAGTTTAGCTTCTATATTGTTTCCATCCTTCCCCTACATCGCCTCCTTTTACGTTTTTTTTTTCACTTTTTATTCACTTTCATCTCTAATATCGTTTATATTTTATGCAGGTAATTTTTCTAAGCGTGTAAAAGGTAGTTTTTGAAAGATCACCGAGAATTATTAACCGTGCCTATATTTGTGTTTGTCGCTAGCGATTTCACAGGTTTGACCATTCTGTTACAGTAATATTTTCATCTAAAGCATGGCAATTATTTTCATTCCTTCTTATGTTATTGCTAGTAAACATATGCTATGCTGATCATATTTGTTTGTGGACTCTTATACCACATACCGTGATAACTACCCACAAATATAAATAGATTAGGAAATTATCCAATTTTTGATAGATGCATATGATTGGATAAATGCTTGGAAGGAATTGGCGATCAAAATTATTGTGCTTTATGTTTTAGTGACGACAAACTTTATGGTAGCACAATAAGAAACGTATCTAGCACAAAAAAAAATGTATCTGCATGTTTCCAGAGCATCTTCGAAGGTGTCAGATTGTTGATACTGTCTTGTTTTGGCAAATTTTTGTTGGATAAATACGTATTCATCCATTTGTGTGACATTCAATTTGAATGTGAAATGTCCACATATTTCTGCAGTCTGCACATTTCCAGAAATTTGTTGAAAAGAATGTTCGGATGGAACATGCACATGTCATCTGGTGTTTTATTTAAATGTTTTGGATGCAAGTATATCAAGTTAATAACCGAGTTGTACTCAACAGATAACAATCTGTATGCACATGGATTTATGTAGTCAACATGGTTTATACGCTCTGTATGCATGGTGTAGTTATGATACATGTAACATTCTTTCAAAAATGAATGATACATGTAATATCAAGCACACATCACTGTCCTCATGATTTTAGACAGCTAATGCTTTCGAACCAGTTGCAAGTTACAACTACTTCTTTTCACCAATCCTTGGACACATATATTGGCCTATTCTAGAGCAGAATCAATTGATACATCCATCATCGACAAGACAAGAAGTTTGACACTGAATAAGTAGATTTTGTAATTGCATGGATGAGATAGATAAACACCAAGCACTATTTTGTTATGTAATACCTAAAAAGAATTCTATTTTTAACCGTTCATCTTCTTGTAAAATTTAATTCCCGCTTAATCATCATGCTTGTATATCAAATATATATTATGTTAATAACATTAAAAAATCTTCTTATTGGGCCAATTGATATTCTAGTTAACTATTAGATATATCATATTTTTATGTCACCTTTTCGGCTATTCCTTATGACTTACTGGTATTATTATTATTTATCTTACTAATATGGATGTTGTCATGTTCGTCATGTAATCTTGCATGATCTCTGTCAGCAATATAGTTTGTGGAACGTTAAAGGAAATGAAGTTCCCAAGTAAAAAATCAAGAGATCATGGACGCCTGTGCTTGATTTTTTAGGCGTTTCTTTTATTTAAATAGGACATCACTAGATCAAGGTTAGTGGAATTTTTTATTAGATTATTGGTTTCTAGAGCTACACACCTTTCATCTGTGTGAGGGTGAGGCATCAATAAATCAGCGTTCATTTGGATTTGATTGGACTAGTAGTTGATGGGTTTTGGTGAATCTTAAGGTCTTGATTCGAGCATGGTATGTAAGCAATTATTTGGTGGTAACTTAGCTGATGATTGTGGAGACAGAAATGTAAGTGGAAAGTTAAAGCTTGCATGGGTTGTAGATAATTCATCGGATTATAATTTTGAAGAGGAAGAGTTAGAACTGACTTTACAAGTTGCAAAAACTTTTATTCTGCATGAAATTGGTGAAAGTGTTCTAGCCCAAACAAGGTGCCTTTCTGTTATCTGTTATTTCTGCAAGAATTTCAATGCGGACGAACTTGATGGTATAATAGAGCCAATATACCATTATCATTAGGTGGATGAAAGCAGCTTGTTGATGACAAGAAGCTTTATTGGATTTTCTCATTGCTATATGTGTTAAGATGGGAAATATTAGTCTGTTTTCATTCAAAAAAAACTCAAACAAAAATTTTAACATCCGAGTTTCCTACAAACATGTTCTTGGGAGACGTACACATTGTATTTAATTAAGCTCAATGCTGACTTGGATTCCTTTTAACGAGGGCCATATGCTTTCAGGTCTATTTGCGGTTGACCTTTATGTTTTCTTACCCAACCATTAAGTTATATATACTTGCAGTTAGCCTTTATGTTTTCTTACTCTGACCAAGAAGTTAATCCAGTGGAATGATGCCATGACTAACATATTGACAATCATAAGGCCCACAAAGAAAATCTTGCAAATTACACATTACACACGACTGGAATAAAAGTGGGAAGTTTCAAGAATGTGTGAGGGCTTGTGATTCATGCAAACACCTTATCATTGCGATCTCTTAGTATGCGATTTATTAAGATGTGGTAAAGACCATAGGTTTCACCCATTCTGAAATATTTGCCTTAAATTTGTTGAGAAGGAAAATGCGTAGATGCCCTTTTGTGGCAATAAGTTGAATGGATTTCTTGATTGGAAAGAAAACTCAGACTCTGATATTATAGTAAGGCAAAATATCCTGAGGTAGGTGACAACTTTTTATGCTAGAATATGGAATCTTACTTGAAATGCCCGACTTTCAAGGAAGTTTCATCTAACTAGGACTCTAAATCAGATTGTTTGTAGAATTTTTCATCGCCTGTTCTGGTTCTGGAAAGTGTGGAAGTTGATTTTGAAATCCAGGTATTACAAGAAGGTTCGTGCGTTGAGATGTTTGGAACTAAATTTCAAAAAAAAGTTTCTTTTGGAATATTAGATTCTAACGTATTCTAAATAAAGTTTTCTACCTGTAATTATTTTGCTAAACTATTCTCATTTCCAAAATGGTTGCTTTTGTTTCCATTGTATCGTATCTCAAGAGCAAGAGGAGATGATAAGGTCTTTCGAGAGTTATCAAGAGCAACAAAGTCGTTTGTTGAAGGTATTTTATAGACATCTTGTTTTTCAGCAGTTGCTGACTGTCAGTGGAGAAAGATGTTAAAAAAAGAATTACTATTACGAAAATGTGCACGCTTGCTTTTTAATCTGTTTACAACGTCAATTTACAGGGAACCTTTGGTAGCCTGCTTCTTTGTTACGTGGGGTTTCTTCTTTATTCCATTTTCCATCAAGCCATTCGCCCATGGGAATTGGTAAGGGACACTCTTGCTTTTTTTGATATTTGTCCATTATATTATTGTCGAATATCTCCTTTTGATATAATTTTTGCATGACTGTTCTCAAGAAGGGTCTATTTGTAGTTTTGCCACTAACCTCTCTATCTATGAGAGGACTAGGTTCCAATGGAAGATATGCGTATTCTTCTTCTTTTGGTATCATAATGGTGGTCCTAGGCTGGTGGTCGACACGTTCTTGTTCCTATGCAGTCCTCCTCACCACCATATAAGGTTACGTTGCACCTTTCTCTCTCTCTCTCTCAGAATCGACAAATGGCAGTGCTCTAGTGATTCGTCCTAGATATCCTTCCATGAGGTGAACTCCAAGAGGGGAACCCAACCTCCTCATACTCAAACGTTCATTTGAGTGACCTCAAACTCCCACTAGACAACACTATGACGACTCTTTTGGGGTGGGTGGTCTTGTAACCATTCGTCCACCTGTAGCAGTCGATGACAGCTCTTCGACGACCATTATGTCAATCTCCGTCAATGACCATTCTGGTGATCTCCTTTGACGAACATATATATATATATATATATATATATATATATATATATATATATATTGAGATCCCTCTTCGCATCCATATTCAACCAGTGATGTTAATTTTCTCATAAACTCCCTTGGTCCTAATTATATACAAAGATGTTATGGTATATTGGTGATAGACCACCACATTGGGCCGTGCCACCAGTTCCAACGATGTTAATTTGTCTGGAGAGTTGATTTCCTAGCTGCAGATGGCATGTCCATCTGTATGATGATGATATATCGAAATATTGGGGGCATGTCGTCATTACTGTTGGAGGAAAAGAATTGCATGCATTAGAAGAGACCCTAGGGCTCTCTTATATAGGAGAAAAGCCTTGGGTTAATTACATGAGAGGTACATAAAGAAAATGGAAATGTGAAATAGATAATAAGATATACAAATATCTCAATACTCCCCCTCAAGCTGGAGCATATATGTCTATCATGCTCAGCTTGGAACAACATCTCTGAAACTGACCTGAAGGAATGGTAGCAGAACCAGCACACAAAGGTTGGACAAGTCTGTAAAGCCCGCTTTGCTCACGACCACATCCAATTACCCTTCCCATGAGTATGTCCTGAAACCATAGAAGTCCATATATGTATCGATATCGATATCGGTACTGTGTCGATAAGATATATCATCGATATATCGACGATATATTGATGCCATATCGCCGATATCAAACCGATTTCATGAAGAAAATGGACTCCAAGGCCAAATATCGGCCATATCGGCGATATATCGGTCACCTGTCGATACCGATATATCGTCGATATATCGCAATATGGTCTTCCATGCCTGAAACACAAGAGAAGAAGGATCAAATATGGCACGAGTCACGACAATGTAAACCCTTTGTAATTTGGCTAATAGACAAAAGATTTATCTGAAAAGCTGGAGCATGTAAGACATTCTGCAGGCACATTGATGGAGCGGGAACAATCTCTTCCTGACCAATATTGAGTAGATGAACCCCATTAGCAATCACAACTAATCTACCGGGAGGGATAAACCTGTATGAACTAAACTGTGCTAGATCGCCACACATATGATGAGATGCTCCAGAGTCCATGATCTAATCAATCATATCTGAACTGCTACAACTGGTAAGTGCATAAGCAATAGCTGACGAACTCGAAGAGGCTTTGGCATCACCTGCGACATCTAAAGAACTTGCAGCTGAAGTGGTAGGGGTAATCATCATCTCTCTCAGTCTGGAAACAATATCATCAAAACACGCATCATGAGGAGGAGCATAAGTAGACTCATTCTGCTCAGCAACACGAGCAGACGCTGGATACCCATGTTTCAGATAACATGTCTCCTCAGAATTACCGGGACGGTGGCAGTGTAAACATGGACCACGCTGACGTCCTCCTCCTCGACCACGTGGTCCGCGCCCGTGAAACTGCGAAGTACCCCCTCTGCCACGAGAAGCTGCCATAGCAGAGGGAGTCTGGGCCATAGTAATAGATGAAGTAATGATCCTGCTCTGCCTCTTGTAGACCTCCTCCATCGGAGGTATTCTCTTTCCAGTAAGCAGTTGAGTATGCACGACATCGTACTCGGAGTCAAGAGGTGACAGAAAGACTCCTGTCATAGTGGCATTCCGATATGCATGCTGCTGCTTAGTGCTGGTAGTAATAGGCATGAAGCTATGCAGACATTCAAACATGCCTCTAAGATGCGAGAAGTGGGCATGAAGAGGTTGACCATTTCGCGTGGTTAAAAAAATATCATACTGCAATTGTAGAATCTTGCTCTAATTATTTGCCTTCCCATATGTGTCTGCTAAGATATCCCACATAGCCTTTGCTGTGGGTTGATTGACAATATCGTTGGCAATATCTGTGGTGAGTGTCTCAGAGAGCCAAATTCGGGCATAGGCATCGTCTTGCTTCCAAGAAGCATTAACCCTAGTCTTGTGTCCGCCGTCTCTGAATCTGTCAGAATGTGCTCCTTGTTATGACATTGCATAAGGGTGCGAAACTGCATGGACCACAACTCATAGTTGGTCCCATCCATCTTCACGATGGGAGCCGGACCCTTGAAGACAACGGACGATGAAGAAACATCACCCTTGTTCTCTAACATGGTAAGAAGAACGTCAATACCTGGAACAAAACTGAGGAGACTGCTTTGAGTGAGTCTACACAATCATATGGAGGATTGATTGTATCTTTAGACTCATACAACCAACCTCATCAATTTTGTTGTAGCATAGAGTCATAAAACATGATTTATCGGGTGAAAATCACGAAATCCGAACAAAATCAGACCGTGTAGGCCTGCAACAAACGTCCAAATTGCAGCAGGACCGCAAGCGGGGAATACGACAGCGCTGGGAGGGGCAGGTCCGGCGGCCGCTGGCGGCACAGGGGGGTTCGCTGGCGGTTTAGGCGACGTTGGGAGGCTCCAACGACGACTGGACTTCGTGCAGCAGGGGCTGGGGACGCGTGGCGGGGGCACGGGCTGCTGGCTGTGCGGGGAGGGGGGGGTAGGTTTAGGGTTTTTTCTGGGATATGGGAACCCCTGTCTAGGACCGTTGCTCCGATACCATGTTTTGCATGCATTAGAAGAGACCCTAGGACTTTCTTATATAGGAGAAAAGCCCTGGGTTAATTACACAAGATGTACATAAAGAAAATGGATATGTGAAATAGATAATAAAAGATACAAATATCTCGACAGTTACAAACAAAAAAGGGTATACTTTGCAAAATTTTTAAAATATCTGGGGGTACATGAGGATATACTGCCTCATATGGAATAAACAATGTTAAAATAATACTCTACTTTGGTAAATTCCTTATGTAGGGGGCATGGAGATTCATTCTTCTTTCTTCTTTTATAATGTTTTCATTGCTTTTTTCATTCTCCTTCTCGTTTCTTCATCTCTCTATTTTATTTTTGAAGACCTGAAGGCTCTAGCTAAAAAACAAAGACTAGGATTCCCTCATGTGATTTTTTCACTTTGTTTTAATTTGTGAATTCTTTTAAAAAAATAGAAATCAACTAACCTAGAGTCTTTGACATGATTTTGGAAAACTAAAGGGACAATTTGAAGTTAGATATTTTAGTTTATCAATATAGCATATGTTATTGTAAATTGTAAATATAAAAGGTGAGACAAAGAATGAGCGAGGGCAGAAGCGAGAGGAAGAATTTGGGAATTCTTGATGGAGAAGGAGCTGGGCGGAAGAGGGCATGCGAAGAGGAGAGGGATTTAGGAGGGCTACCATCATGCCAGAGGGGGATGATTCGGAGGGCTGGTTGGTGGTCTCATTATAAGAGGTCTCGATTGGGTCCACTTTGCTTCTGGTGTGGGCGTCATGGCCGTGGGCACTTTGTGTGGTTCTATCATTCTCCACCAAGATGTTTCTCATGTGTAAAGGCATGTCGTGTTCTCTCTTCTTGCATGAGGTCTACTAATCAGAGCTTGAAGGGAGGGTCAGTTAGAGATGTTAGACCAGTGGTGCGAAAGTTGGCTCGTGTCGCCTCGATGGTTGTTGTGTGAGTATGCGTAGTTGTCAAATGATCATTTTCAGATGTCATGAAAGGAGCTCTCTTTGTTCCAAAGCTAGGGTTGGGGGCTTTCTCATCTGCTCGGTCCCGAAGGGAAGTTCGAACCCGGATTTAGTTGCAGCAGAGCTTAGCGATGTGCTTGGGCCCTCTTTCTCGGGGACGTGGCTATTTTGGGAGAGATGGATTGTTGTGCTCAGGGTTTCTCTGTAGAGAACATCACAATATTACTGAATCGTACCCTATTGGAAGGGCGAACTCGATGGGGGTAACCATGTTCACTGATGGGTGAGAGGTCGGAGAAGGTGCAAGTGACTTGCATAAAGGGATCACCTTCTGTTTTTAGGTTTGTTGAGATTTTGAGACCGGCTCTCTGTGAGGTAGGCTTAGTACAAGAGGTTCTCTCTGATGGACTGTCCTTGGGATCTGACGTGAGATATGAAGTGGTCACTATTTCATGGAAGAAGAAGCTTTCTTCAGCTGAAGATTTTATTTCATGGGTGGGGCGAGCACGATTCTCTCTTGCATGGTCAAACTTCTGCCTCCCATTCTTTATATCAAGCGGATAGGGTTGCTACGACTTCTGAACAACTACATTAATGAGAATGCAGACAATTGTGAGATAAGCTACTGCTGAGAGTCTCAAGAAAATCAACACCATAGGTCTAAGTATAGATTTTGGCTACCGGACGGGCCTTGTGTCGTGCAGTCGACCATCAGGCAAGCGCTTAATGGTAAACACCCATCTACTACCTACAATCTTAGTGCCTTTCAGTGGATTAATCAAAGACCATGTACCTCAAGATAACATATTATCCATTTCCACTTGTATTGCTTCCTTTCATTTTGGTACTAATATGACTTGTTGAAGGGATAGTGATGGCAGAAAAATCGGCTACAAACTGCTTATGTGCATGAGTAACTGAGTCATGGAGACACAATTGGAAATCAGATGCAATGCATATGCTTTTTTTCCTCTTTGAAGAACAATAGGAAGATCCATATGAAGTTGTGCATGCTGAATGTCTTCTGCAGAGTCCTCACATTCTCAGACAAGTTGTTAGGGTTGTCAATAGTACATCTCTTTGGAGCGGGTAAGGATGTGGAACCGATGGTGCATTCGCTTGATTGATATTACGAGGAGAGTACACCAATGTGAAACGACATAATGGAGGAACATTACTTATAGACACATTGGGCATTGTGAGATATGCAACTTCCTTCATCTTGGAAGTAACCAAACGAGAGACTGAAATGGAATAGTATGCGATGAATTCAAAGAATGCAACATTCACACTTACACAAAGAAAACGACAAATAGGATCATAATGCTGATACCCCTTTTGCGTTCTAGAGTATCCCACAATTTACAACCATGGGAGCAAGTTTATCCCGACATGCAGACATAAGATGAACAAAGGATGCACATCCGAATACCTTGGTTTCATCATGAAAGAGATTCTTATCAAGGAAGAGAGAGTAAGGAGTTTGTTCTTCAGTATGGTGGAGGGCATGCGATTGATGAGATATGTTGCAGTAAGCAACACACCTCCCAAAAGTAAGACGACTACTACTCTGTATAAGTAAAGTTCTAGCCATATCCAATATGTGATGATGTTTACGCTCAGCCACTCCCTTTTGCTGTGAGGTGTACGAACAAGATGTTTGGTGAAGAGTGCCATGCTCTTTGAAGAATGATATGAAGAAGCTGTTGCAAAAATCTAGGGTTGTCAATACGAATGCATTTAGCATGAAAACCAAAGGAATTTTTCATTTCAACTATAAAACCTTTGATAACCGACCCAACTTCGATTTTAGGTTTCATAAGGAAGACCCATGAGACATGGCTAAAATCATCAACAACAAGATACAACCTATGCCCAAAGTGATCTGTAGCACAACTATGCCCCCGAACATCAAAATGCTAGAGATCAACGATAGACTTAAATACACGACTAGGACGACTTGGAAATGAATCTTTGTGTTGTTTTTCAAGTTGGTAGGCTTCACACTGAAGGATGCAGTGGCGTGAATTTGTGGTTGAACTCTTCTCATTTTTTGTAGAGGTTGGTAACCAAGTAGAAGATGCCACATGAAGGTGGATGATCCCCCATTAGTAGTAGACACATGACCGTCAGAAGGAGATTGAATTAAGTGATATACAATCCCTTGTTCACGGTCATAGCCAATTAGGCAATCTGTCGGCATATCTAAAATAGATCCTTGTTGCCACAAATAGGACATGAATCATGATACACTAGGATCCATAAGCCACTCGGAGTTATTAGACCAAAGTTCAAAATATCTTTGTCGAACCAAAGTTCGAAATATCTCCGTTGATATTGTATCGGTCAACCGGAAGAGATATATATTGAGGATGGATTAGGATATATGGACGATATCATTGAAAATCTCGAAAATAGCATAAAAGATCGACTTTTCACAAATTAATATCATCTTATTTCTTAAAACAACAAATAACATACAAATATACACCTATACGCAAAAGTTAAGGTGTATTAAGCACATTAATACACATTATATTGCACATATTGTTGTTGTCAATGCTGATTATTGATTGCTAAGCACTGATAGGTATTGGGAAGAAAATAGTGAAACTCGAACAATATTAACTTATATGTATATAAAGAAGGTGAATTTTAGCACACTAGATTTATATTATATTGCATATCACACAAGTTTGTAAAAGTCGGCCTGACTAGTCAAGTCGGGGTAACAGACTCGACTAGACCTAGTCGGCTATTAGTCGGTCAACCCGTCTAATAGAACCGACTAGTCGGTTGACTAATCGGCTGACTTTTACATCAAGCTTTTTATTTTTTTTTAGTTTTTGTCCTTTTTAAAGCAAACTTATACTAATATGCTTAATGTTATACCTAAAGTCAAATACTTCTTTTTTCATTATGATAGTATATAAAATATACAAATCTATGTTAATATATAAGAATATATGACAAAATCGACTGATAGCCGACTAAATCCGATTAGCAGCCCGACTATCGATTAATCCTTAGTCAGTGACCCTGCCGATCGAGTACCAACTACCGCTTTCTGCGACCTTGATATCACACATAAACAAAATGTTGAGATATACCGGAAATCAAAGAAACAAGCAAATGAGAACAATAACTTATGATTTTTAATGAACATCATTCATAATAATCATATTTTTGAATGAAAGAAGGTGAATTAAATAGATTGGAGACGAAACTTTTTTAATTGAACTAAAGAAAATAATTATCGATTGGAGTATCGAATATGTCATTGGTTTGTAATTCTGGATGACTATATTACTAATAGTTATTAATACTAATAACGATTAAAATATATTATGGATATGTTATTCTAATTTGATCAGTTTTAGGGCATGTTTGGTTGGAGGGTTGGACAGGGTTGGCTTGGCCCAACCCGGGTTACCCCTCCAACCAAACAGGGTTCTCCTCCTCACAGTTTACTATTCACAGGGGTACCCCTGCCCAACCCAACCCTGTCCAACACTGCAACCAAACAGGTAGAGTTGTTTCATCTCCATTACCAAAAGGGGCAAACTCCCCGCTCAGTAAGCCTAGGGGGTTTAGGGGGATCAAGTGCACTCCTTGACCAAAAAAATAATATAAATCATAATATGTTTTTAATACTGAGAGTAAGTATGAAAGCAAAATATCGAACAAATGGACTACGAAAAGTAAAAAAAATGGATAATATAGAGTAATATATGCCCAAATATCATTGGTATCAGTCCATATCATTGATATCGAGGAAAAAAATAGGTGAAAACACCAAATTTTGATCGATATATATTGATATTGTCGATATCTCATCGCCATCTCATCGATATCTGGGAAATTGATATGCAACTGGCATATTAACACACCTAAACCATCAATACAGATATATAGACGGTATATCTTGATATTTAGTACCATGGGTTAGACAAATCATGACATGCAAAATATTGTAAAGATGTACTTGATGGATAAACAAAAGCTGTAGTTTTGGATTCGTTTGGTAACCACTAGGCTGGGAGGAGCTATGAGGAGATGCCACTCGCAGCTGATTAAGCCTTTGGATCATATCCTCATATTCTGTCTTAGAAAGAGCACTAACATTGTTGGTTGTATTAGTGATTGCTTGATGAGAAACATGAGGTTTACCATGTTTTCCCCAACATCGACTATCAATATGACTGTTTCGGCCACAGAATGTGCATTGAGGTCTGAGCACCCAAGTGTATCATGACCACACCCTCTACCTTGGGAAAAGGTGCCTTTACCTCTTTTGGAAGATGCCAACATAGCAGAAGTGGTCTCAACTTTGTGATTAGGCAATGAGACAATTAATCTACTCAATCAACTATAAACCTCCTCCATGGGGGAAATCTATGATGTAATATGACTATATGAGTGAGCATCTTCATAGCAAGAGTCAGGACCTCCAAGAAAAAGAGCAACCATAGGTTGGGACATAAATATTACATGATCTTCAAACTAGCAAACATGCATGTATACACCAATTGTTGTTGACTTGAATTCATTGTAGGCAGTGTTGCAAAAGTCAGTATTCGTTATTGCATCGGAGGAGTCACTTAATAATGAAGAAACCGTATGCGGGCAACTATTCGGAATTATCCAGTTATATATATTTTTTATTATATTAAATATAATAATTGTATCAAATACATATATTCCTATATATATGGTCGTCAATTAGGTGATATATATATATATATTAAATACGTATAATCTTTTTTAAAATTTAATCGTTCACCCCGCCGCACCTCATAGTCTGATCGATTATTTGGTCTGGTCGCCTGGCTATTGCAACAATGCCGTAGAGTAGTATTGAACAAGAGGACGGCCATTTTGCTTCACCTGCGACATCTCTACATCGATATGTTCAGGCATAGTTTTCCTCCTCGGAATACGTCTGTCTAAGAGTATTTCACTTACATTTTGCAGTCTTGTAGTGCACAGTGTCAGTTGCAAATCGTTGCATGCATGTGTTCATGATCCACGCTTTCACCATTGCATTATACTTTTTCCACGATTCAAGTTTGCATATTTTCTCTTTTGGTTCCTCATCTGTAATAATATGCTTCATGACCTTCAATCACATTCATTAGTGATTTTGACTAGAACACAATTGCCTTCATCCAATTTGATGATGGGGTCGAAGAATCAATCACTTCAGATATATTTTCACGATTCTTGGAACCACAAACAATAATCTCATTCCAAACACATTACATGACATAGTGATAATCTAGATTGATATTTCAGATCATGCATCTTTAGATGGAAGACTAGATAGATATACCAACGAATAACCACGGGATGTCATCGCTGGAAGTCCTGTAGAAGGTCTTTCAACTGCTGGAGAATACCGCTTGACTACCTTTCAAGTACTGGAAACTATTGCCTCCCTGGAATCACAATCTGTATAAGCAAGACTGTCAGTTGGTGGCTGCTAGCGAGATGCGAGTTGCGAGATGGTCCTGTTGGCGAGAAGAGGTGCTGTTGGCGAGAAGAGGTGCTGCTGGCGAGATGGTGTTGAGGAGGTGCTGCACTGTCAGGAAATGGTGCATTGACGAGAAATGCTGGTGATGAGATGGTGCTGTTGGTGAGAAGGCGCTGACGAGAGATGCATTGCCGATGATGGGATGGCGCTCTGGAAAGGGGAGTTGCTGATGATGGGATGTTGCACTGGAGAGGACTGCTGGCTATGGCGAGATGGAGCTCGAGAGAGGGTGATGACATAATTGGGAAGAGAGAACACCTTATAGAGAGGTTCTCTCTCGTGTGGGTCTGGAGCCCTAAACCTCTGATACAATGTAGAGGGAATTGATTTTTTTAAGAAATTTCTAGATTTTTCTATTGATGAGTGAAAAGGTCCCTTCCTTATATAGGAAAGGGGCATATATTACATCACCTCTTAGGTAAAACAGATAAAGCAAAATAAAGAAAACAATTCATAAAAGCCACTACTTTAATACTAATGAACTAGACGCATGAGGAAAACAGTAGTTGTTGATAGTTATTGCTTCTAAGATTTAATTTTTCCCCTTCTGATTTCGTGCAGCGATACCATGCATATTTCATGGAGGAGATGGAATCCTGGTTGATCATCTTTGCAGGTTTGCATGTTTCCTATTTGCATGTTATATAAGTAGATTTGTCAGTGTTTTCACGTGCATGCAGATTTAGTGTTTTCAATTCGTAGTCATTTTGCTAAAAATTGGATTTTTATATTCAAATCTTGTGACAAGTATGGCCATTAGTTCCATTATATACAAGTAACAATCTTAATTGAGTAGAATTACACAAGCTTATTCATTGTGGATTTATAGACAAGAATTTTGGGTTGTGCCCGTCAACCTCTGGGAGATTTGGGAAAAGGTATTGGCGGCTCTCCTCTGCCGAGAGCAGAAGGAGGTGGAGGAGGACGGTTGTAGATGCAATGGATCAGGCTGAGGACTCGCAGTGGGTGGTCAGCATCGAGGAGGAGGACCCGATTGGGAGCGGGAGAGGTGCATCAGCTTCATAGACGGGACCGGTTGGTGCTGAGCCGTCGGTTGGTAGTAGCGGGAGCCGGCCGAGATTGGTGGCTAGCCAAGCACTGCTAAACTGCATGGGGGTGGTGCCGCCGTTGAGAGTTGCTGAGGTGGACATATGAAGATTCTTTCTTGGAATGTCAAGGGTGCGGGGAGGGCAGACAAGAGAATGGCGATCCAGGACCCGAGCACAGAGGCAATGGCGGATGTGATGTTGCTACAAGAAATGGAGATTTTCCAAGGATTTGACGAGGTTTGTGGCTCCATGGGTGGCTATCGCCTGGGCGAGTGGAGGGCGCTGAACGCGTCGGGAGCATCAGAGGGATGATGGTGGGATGGAGCGGGGACAACTTTGATCTTGTAGAGGAAGTGTGTAGGGGAAGACACTCTCTCTCGATCCTCCTACAACGCAAGGCAGATGAGGTTCGGATGTAGGTGACTAATGTTTATGGGCCGCAGACTAACCAAATGTTGTCGGAGCTTACTGATGACTTAAGGATGCTTCAAGAGAGGTACCCGAACAAGATCTGGATCATCGTGGGGGGTTTCAATGTGACGTTGCAGTTGGAGGATAGGCGCCATTGCGCGGGGGTGTGGATGAGGGCTCGACAGAGCTGAGACAGTTCATTTCAGATGCGGGGTTGCAGATTTTTGATGTTGGTGGGTGTCGCTACACTTGGAGAAATGTCGGATCGAGATCACAGATTTTGACCAGTTCCTGTTGTCTCAGGAGGCGACGATGTCTTTTACGCTGGTAGACGCGTGGCTCTGCGCCGAGCTCACTCCGATCACAACTCAATCCTTTGGTCCTTAGGTGAGGATGTGGGACCGAGGTCTTTCTTCAGATTTGAGCAGGCTTGGTTGATGGAGGAGGGATTCCGCGACATGGTGGTGGGATTTTGGTAGAGCACGCAGCTGGATGGGTCGGCCTCGACGGTCTTGGCTCAGAAACTTGGGCTGTTGCAGAAGCGATGATTGAGTTCAAGAGGTGCAACCATGAGCAGAGGCAACGTGTGAGGGTGGCGACACATGAGGTCATCTCTCGCCTTGATGCAGTGGATGACTCGCAGGATCTGCTGCTGCATGAAGTAGAGGAGAGATGTGCTAGTTTGAACCAAGTGCGGTTGGAGGATAGAAAAAAGGTTGAGTGGAGGCAGAGATCGAGCATAAATAGCTGAGGTAGGGGGATAGTAATACACAGTTCTTCCATTCCGTGGCCAATAACAGAAGGTGTTGGAATTTCATTAGAAGCATTGAGGTGGGAGGAGTACAGGAGACGACGACGTGAAGATAGGTAGGCGGCTAAGATTGCACTTCGTTGCTTTCTCCAGGAGAGCGAGAGGGGCAGGCTGAGGGTGGCGTGGGATGGGGGCTGGGTGTATCTCCCCCCAGGAGGTTGAGGAACTGGTGATGCCAATCTTGGAGGAGGCTTGGTGGGATCTGTGGCAGCTGAATGTGGATTGGGCCTCGGGTCCTTACGGTTTCTCGGTATGCTTCTTCAGAGAGTTCTGGGAGTGTGTGAAGGTGGAGGTGGTGGCAGTGCTGTGGGAGTTCGAGGAGGGAAACAAAGGCTTTGAGCACCTGAACAGGGAGTGACGCTCCTGTTCCTGTTGCCCAAGCGGGAGAGGCCCGCTAATGTGGAGGATTTTAGGCCGATCGTGCTGTCCAATGTCATCTATCTGATTGTTGCCAAGGTCCTGGCGAACTGGTTGCGGAGTGTGTTGGGGCGAATCATCTCTCCAGAGCAGATTGCCTTTGTCCCAGGCATGCATATGGCGGTCTCTTGGGTGCTGGCATTGGGTTGGTGCTGGATTTGGATGAGGGAGAAGCATAAGGGGGTCCTTTAGAAGGTGGATTTCTCCAAGACATACGACTGCGTTGATTGGTGCTTCCTTTGGTGGCCGCTGCAGAAGAGAGGGTTCCCGGTCAGATGGATTAGTTGGGTGGAGAGGTGCATCACTATGACGTCTTATTCAGTGCTTGTGAATGGCAGATCAGAGGGGGGTTTCTTCCAGCCCCAGCGGGGAGTGCGACAAGGGTGCCTCTAACACCGCTCCTTTTTGTAATTATGGCGGCTGCACTGGCAGTGATGATGAGTCTAGCGACGACTGACGGTTTTTGTGATGGATACATGAGAGACGGCATATCCATCCCCATTATGCAGTACGCCGACGACACGGTTTGGTTCATTGATGGGGACCCTGAGCATGCAAGACATGCATCTTACATTATGGATATCTTTAGGGAGATCTCGGGCCTGAGGTTGAACATAGACAATTCCAAGGTCTTCACGTTTGGTGTGACGTAGGAGGAGGCTCGAGAGCTTTATTGCGTTTTGCGCTGTCCGGAGGAGTCCCTTCTGACCACATACTTGGGGCTCCCTCTGGTTGCTGGACGGTTGTGGGTGACGGATTGGAAGTGGTGATTGACATACTGGAGAGTAAGTTGGCGGGTTGGAAGAACAAAAACGCTCTCTAAGGGGGGAAAGCTGGTCCTCCTCAAGCATGCACTGTCTGCCATCCCGATTTTTTTCTTCTCAACGAGGTTGATGCTTGTGGGGTGCGGAAGAAGTTGGAGAGGATGATGAAGTGCTTCTTCTGGTCTGACGGGCGGCAGGAGGGAGGGGGAGTGCACCTGGTGGGTTGTGACACGGTTACGAGGTCGAAGAGGGAGGGAGGTTTAGGGTTCCACAATTTAGAGCTCATGAATAAGGTTCTGCTGGTGAAGTGGACGCTAAGATTATGGGGGAAGTCGCTGACATGATTTGCAGGATGATGCGTAGCATCTATGGGATCGGAAGTTCATGGAGCACTGAGGCATGCAGGAGGCTGTCGTCGCTTTGGAGGGGTTTATTGAATGTCATCGCCAAAGCTGGGTGGGATGGTGTGACCGGTGCTGGGGGGTGAGCGTGGCTTCAGATTCTGGTTGGATGATTGGCTGAGAATGGGTCTGCTCAGAGAGAAGTACCCGTGACTTTTCACCATTGTGGGAGACATGAGTGCTACGGTGTATGAGGTTTGGGCGGAGGGATCTTCGTGTCCATCTTTCGATTCTGCATTGTCGGACCAGAGATGCGATGAGGTCATGGCCCTCTTGAGGGATCTGGCAGATGTGGGTGGCCCTAGCAAGGACAGTGACCACTTTGCTTGGAAGAGGGGAATTTTTTGGTGAAGAAGACGTATTGAGCGTTCGCCAGGCAACGCGGGGAAGTTCGGGAGGAGAATGCTTGGGACTACAGAATTATTTGGGCTTAGTAGAATTCCTATGCGGATCAAGGTTTTCCTTTGGTTGACGAGACGCGGGCGACTGCTTTCCAAGGCACGCAGGGCGAGACTTATAGGCACCGGGGAGATTTTGTGTGACAGATGCGGTCTTGAGCAGGAGGACTACGAGCATCTCTTTTTTGGTTGTGAAACGTCGGCCATGGTGTGGGAGTGGGCGGCGGTGCCGTGGCTGCGCTCGGTGGACAGCATGGCGTACTGGTGCTCGATTAGGACGGTTTGTGGGAGTTCTCAGGAGGACGCGGTTGGCCCTTTTGCCATCCTTTGGGCCATTTGGTGTGCTAGAAATGAGAAAATCTTTAAAGTACGTCAGTTCATCTATGAGAGGGTGTTGGGCCACTATAGGGCATTAATGGCTTTTTGGCTTAACATGCAGTTTCGTTGTATGGTGCTGTTTGGGTGTATATTTCTGTAATCGCGTACTAATGGAATATATCTGCGGCGAGCTCCATTCTTGGGGCTACACCCTCTTTCTCCTAAAAAAATAGACATAAGAATTATCAAGTAAATATTACTTCTAATGTATAACTTTCTTAAACTATCTTTGTTTATAAAGTTAGTTGCAAAACTTTCCTAATTCATATCTTTATATGTGATAAGTTAGAGAACCAAAGAGACACATCAAATGCAGAAAGGTCTTTTTTTGTTAGCATTATAAGACGTTTTTTTTTAAATCAAAATCACAAGTGAATATTAGCCGGCCCTACTTAATGTGGGAAAAGGTTTTGTTGTTGAAAATCGAGGTGAATATGATTCTAAGTAATGTCTTTAGCCTCAATCCAGGTTTGTTGTAAAGTTGGTTTAATGGCATGCAAATCTTGGCCGGAAACGTGACAATATAACCATTTAAAGCCAACTTAAATGTAATCACTCTAGTATTATGTAACTCATTACTCTCATTTTAGTGCCTGGAATGCTGTGAGCAGAATAGTGGTCTTTATCACAACCCATCCCCTACTGGAAATTCTTATATAGTTTTTAAGATTTGTTTGGTCAGGTAGTTGGTCTTTCTAATGCTTTTAAAGCAGAAGTTGGTCTTTCTACTCTAGGATTGTGGAGATGCCATGTATAAAATATAGAATAACTTGCACCTTCGCTTTTATGTTGTACTATTTAGATATGCACAAACTAAATTCCAACCTTTTGGATTGACTAATGACTATAGTGAAGAAAACCTAATGGTGATGTAAACATGGTCCTAGTAACCAGGTGGATCTTGCTTCAAAAAAAAAACGGTGTGAATCTTGGCATATGTGGGCCAGAATTGCTTAAGCCCAAGTTAAGAGTTTATAATTCCATTATTGCACTCGTTATCTTTATTAACATGAACCTTTCTGGCTCTAGTTGTGACAATGTGCATGTCGAAGATGGAAACCTGAGCTGGCCTTCTCACCTATTATATGAATCCATATTCGATTTAGATGTACGTAAGCATGGCCATTTTTCTTGGTAAGGAAGTGTGTCGATATTTAGTGGTCTACAACATATCTGCTGAGCTCCCTCTTCAAGGCCTATATTTCTACTTATAAAATCTTCGTGTCAAGGCATCTATTATCCTCTTTAAGATGCAAACCATTAACGATGCAAACCATTGTAGACACAGGAGGGTTCCATCTTCAGGAGCTAGATGGTCGGGAAGAGGAGTTGGGGAATTCACTAGGGAGGAGCTGCGTAGGGCGGTCTTTGATCTTAATGCAGATGGATGTCCTAGAGCAGAGGAAGATGTCATGGGGATGATTTTGGAGTTTACAGATGTGAACAGAGGCCTGGAGAAGCTCAACAGATCCCTGGTCTTCTTGCTCTTGAAGAAAGAAAGTGCTAAGTGAGCGGACGAGTTCAGACCCATAGCATTGTCCAATGCTATTTACCTTATTGTGGCCAAGGTGCTGGCAACTGCCTCATAGGAGTGTTGGATGATCTTGTTTTGCCAGCTCAGACGGTATTTACTCCGGGGCGTCAAGTGCTGGAGGGAGTGATTTTGGCATCACAGATGATCTCGAATTGACAGAGGAGAGGGGTTGTTGGTTTCCTTTGGAAGGTTGACTTTTCAAAGGCGTATGATAGCATGAGCTGGAAATTTATCTAGGCATCTTTGGTCATGGGGGGCTTCCTGGACATTTGGGTAGACTGGATGAAGAGATGCATTACCACTTCCGCGCTTTCGGTGCTAGTTTTTTTAGGAGAAAAAAGGTGCAGTCCCAAGGTGGGACCCACTACAGAGCTATATTAATTTAAAAGCAAGAATACAAAATTATAGACATTATAATCATCCTAGAGACATTATACCACATCCTCGCTTTCAATGCTAGTTAATGGGAAGTGGGAAGGGAGGTTCTTTCAGCCTAAGAGGGGACGATAGGGTATCCCTTGGCTGCCATGTTATTTGTTCTGGCAGCAGACACATTGGCCGTTATGTCAAGACTTGCGAAAGGAAGGTTCTTTAAGGGTTGCTCCAAAGATGATTTTTCAGTGTCGATTCTGTAGTATGCGGATGGTACCATCTTCTTCATAGAAGGGGGTGGCGGAGTGCAAGGCGGTCAAGGCGGTTCTGGATATTTTTGGCGACCTATCAGGGTTGAAGGTGAATGGTGCGAAATAAGCTTTTGTACCTTTTAACCTTGCTTCGAAGACGGCTACAACTTTTGCAGAGATCCTGGAAATGACAGAATAGTCTGCCTATCAGCTACCTTGGGCTACCGTTGTTATGTGAGAGGCTTCGATATATTAATCGGTTGCTGATTGTGGAGAAGCTGGCAGGCTGGAAAGCATCGTATCTTTCGAGTGGTGAGAGATGGTTCTGGTGAAGGTTGTTCTTGCAGCAATTCCAATTCTTTTCCTGTCCACGAGAGTCTTACTAGTAGGCATCTGTAAGAGGTTGGATTCACTAATGCAGCGTTTCTTTTGGTCATCATCCCATGATGGCAAGGTACTTGCACTGGTGGGGTGGTGGATGGTGACTACACCAATCGAGGGACAACACTGGAGATATGAACAAGGCATTGGTGGTGAAGTGGGTGCTGAGGATATTGAGAAATGGGAATGATATGCTTTCTAGACTGATTAGATCTATCTATGATGCGTCGCCCAACCTGAGCGCATGTTCTAAATTCGTGGCTTGGCCAACAATTTTCTGGAGAGGAGTTTATTCAACGCCACCAGTCCTGGTAGACTCGCTGCGACCTATTTCATGGAATGGATGTGGTTTCCGATTTTGGATATATAGTTGGTTCGAGGAGGGTGCCTTTTGTGATACCCTTAACTGTTTGCATTAGCGGTGGACAAGGAGGCATGTGTTGCGGACATGTGGTCGGATGGTTCTTGGACTCTCAAATTTGTGGTCGAGTTGTCAGATCAGAGAGTGGAGGAGTTTCTGTGTCTCTCTGGCAGGTTGGCGAGACTTGGAGGTACCGTCAGAGGGAAGAGATCCGTGGTGCTGGAGAGATGGAACGTTCACAGTCAAGGTGTACAAGGTATACAAGGTGGTGTCTGCCCCACCTTCCTCATTGGATACAGAGACTTATAGGGACTGTGCTAGGATCTGGAGTTGAAAGGCTCCTGCTAGGGTTAAGGTGTTCTTGTGGTTACTGAGAAGAAATGGATCTTGACAGCTACGCGATGTGCTAGGCTTTTTCTTGGTGTGGAGGGGGCTGCAGAAAATGTGGTGGAGAGACAGGAGATGTTGAGCATCTATTTTTTAGTGTCATGGTTCAGTGTATGCGTGGCGAAATGCAAACATCTCGGGTGTCCAGTGGAGTGGGAGGGATTCATTTTGGGCTTTACTCGGTAGAGGTTGGCCATGCTAAGAGGAATGACGGACGAAGGTGTAGGTCTGGGCGCTGTGGCTAACTAGAAATGCTGTTGTCTTCGAGGGTGGAAGGGTTTATTTCGAAAATGGACTTGGGCACGCCAGAGTCCTGTTTGAAACTTGGCGGATGTAATAACTTTATTACTTTATATTATATTTTTTGGATGGGCCTCTAAAGGAGGTTCATCCCATCTTTTCTAAAAATGTCGGTTGAGATGTACATATTTGTCTTTTCACTTTTCATATCTTTTATGTATTCCTTTTATTGTCTCTATTATGTAATTTGCCCTCTAGGGTTTCTCCTCTCTATATAAGAGAGCCCTACGACCCCCATTCATTTATCAATTCGTATGTTACTATCCATATGGTATCATAGCGACGATCCTAGATTGGAGCATGAACCCCATATCCTCCAACCCTCCATTGTCTAGCCAACCCTTACGCCGCCGACCTCACATCGTCGACTTCTTGCACCATCTTCCCGGCGGCACCACTCCTGCACTACTGCCCAGTCATATCGGCGGCCTAGGGCTTCACAAGAAGCCTAACCGCGACTTCCTCTCTGCCAACAACGACCTCGTTGCCCAGCATCAACGACTCCCTTGCAGCCTTCCTTCGCTACGGAAGGACCCATCCTTGGATTTGGTGGTGTTGTCTACATCCCAGGGGCTTCTATGTTGCTGTTTGCGTGATTAAGGTCACAACAAACAATCTGATTTTAACGTGTTTAGGGTGATTTCAGACCGTTAAATCACCCCGTCCACCTGAGCGTACAATCGAAGTTACTCTCACTCGGCTTCCTCTCACTCCCCCTCCCAATGCTCATTGCGAGGAGATACTCGTCCACATTAAACATGCACTTATTGCCACCGCACTGGTTACTCCAAGGATACATGCTATTTGAAGCATGGTTTTTCGATCTCTGCCCGTGTCGCTGAGCAAGTTGAGACTCTTGTTGTTCCTGGTACTGCTAATGACCAAAGGTTCAATGAATTTGTCTCCCGCTTGCAGGAGATCATGCCTCTCTTTTTTGGACATTGCAATGCTCCATCAAGCCCATTTGACATCGCTACCCCACCTTCTGTCAGTACTTCGGCTATAGCTTATAACCTTAATAATTATCACATGGCATACATTTCGAAGTGGACCATGGATTCGAGTGCCTCTCATCACATATATGGAGACAAAGCTCAGTTCATTCCCTACATATCAATTTGTCTTGGTAGAACAATTGCTATTGATGATGGGACCGCATTCTCCCATTACAGGACATGGGGATTCGATTGACACAATCCATGCACTTGCAGAATGTTCTTCATGCGCCTGATTTCTCAATGAATTTATTATCTATTATTCAAATAAAGGATGTATCTTGTCGTGCCATCTTTGACCACTCTTCTCTTGTGTTTCAGGATATACTCACAGCTAGGGTGATTGGATGTGGCTGTGAGCAAGCGAGTCTCTATAGACTGGTCCAATATCCGTATGCTAGTGCTTCTTCCATTCCCACTTGGTCAATATCCCCCTACGTGTGGCATCTTCAGTTCAGTCATCTTTCTCTGCAGAAGCTGTGTAGAGTCCTCGCTCGGATTCCATCTTGATCCACCTTTCAATGCAAGGCATGCCGACTTGGGAAGCATCACTGTTTTAGTTATTCTGGTCGTCAGAGTTGTTTTGGTAGTTCTTTATTTGAGTTGTCCTAATCGTGTCCTTAACCATCAGGGACACATATTTTATCTTGTAACTGTCGATGATTACTTTAGCTTGTCATGGGATTTTCATTTGAAAAACAAGTTTGAGGCTAGGTCTATCATTCAATCTTATATCTATGAAATAAAGAATATTTTTTTGATACGATTAAATATATTTGCTTTGATAATGCCTTGCAGTTTTTTACTAAATTTTCCACATTTAGGAGACGGGATTCTCTCGAGGGAGCTATGAGGGACATGGCAGGGGGTTGGACGCGGGTTGTCAACAACTGGCCAGAGCGGTCGTCAGTTCGGGCAGCTCGATTTAGAGGATTTGATGGTGTCGCCGACCTCACGGGACGGTGTTTGCGATGCGGTGGCGGTGGCCATCGTGCGGCGAGCTGCAGGGAATCTGTCTGTTGTTTCGTCTGTGGTAGGAACAAACATCGAAGTTTCTCTTGCCCTTCGAAGGCTGCTCGAAGGTCGTCTGCTCGGGCTATGATGTCGAGGGAAGAGGCAAGTGATGATATGTGATTTTGCTCGTTGGGGTGTGCCGGAGCTCGGATCGTTGCCTCACAGATGCGATGGGGGACGTTGGCCTCGTAGTGGGAACCAGTTTCGGGGGAGACATTGTCAAGCTAGAGGGGGCCGTGATTTGTGCACGAGGTGCGTCGGTGGCAGAGTCTCGAAGTCTGCTTGATTTCATGCAGAAGGCAAAGAGTCGGGTTCACTGGAGGAGGCCACTGCTGCGGGATGGCTGGTGCGACATGCGGTGGAGGAGTCGGACCATTGCGATTCGTGGGCTCCCGATCATTGACCGTAGTATGGTGGTGGTTCGTCAGCTGCTAGCACCGATCTTGAGCATACTAGCGATTCGATCAGATGGTCTGCACCGTGGGCCACCTTGGGTTGTTGCAAAGGGAAGCGACGTCAGATGTGTTCTTCCAACGGTTGCTTCGGTGTCCTTCCGGGGATGTGAGTTCTACTTGGAGGTTCGCAATGAGCATCAGGATAGTGAAGCCGCTGGTGAGCCGCTTTGGATAACGGATGGATGGCAGGCGATTTGTTCTAGGGAAGGGGAACATCCACTTTCGGATGATTTTCAAAATCGAAAGCCTAATAGGGAAACCCCTGGGGAGAAGTGGGGTCTCAGTGATGGCGCTGGGTTCAAGGGCACAGATGACATCGATGCTCAGGCTACTTACGCGGAGGCGATGCTCGGATCTTCGGATCCGATTCTGGAACTGGCGGGCCGGTCGGTTGGGACACGGGTCGAACTCGCAGTTCCGAGCTCTCGGAACGGGTTTTCTGAGCCTTGGCCCCAACTATTGGAGCCATGTCTTTGGAGCGGGTTGTTGACCCCTTGGATCATGGTCTCGGAACAATCGCTCCGCGACCCGAGAGGTCAAGCATAGATGCGAGAGCTTTCTGGTGGCGTCGGGAGTCCGGGCGAAATGTTCGTTCAGGCGCAGGGGGCGCGGGCTTCTGCATGTGTGATTGAACCTCGTGGTCGCGGACCTCTGGAGAGAAGGACTTCCTCAGGCGATGGGCTGTTGGGCGATGGGGGCGGTCTCTAAGGCGCTAAAGCTCGGGGCTCGACTGGAGGTGCGAGTATGCGTGGAGCGATTGGAACCGATGGGGGGTCTCCAGATCCCCTGGCTGATAGGGGCAGGGGAGGAGGCGAACCACATCTTTCAACGGATCCCCTCTTGGCATCTGACGAGTGGACCTGGATGGACCGTTCTCTGGGGGTCATGGCGGTGGTCATCGCCTCGGGGGATGCTAGCAGAGATCAGGTGGCCCTGACGCGATCGGAGTTACACAGCTTGGTGGAGCGACCGGAGCTGCGCAACTCGATGGAGTGATCGAGGTTTGGTAACACGTATCTCCATTGTCGGCTTAGAGAGAGGCAGTGGAGCCGGTAGGCGGGGGTCTACTATTTGATGGAGAGGGCGATACGCATGAGCCGAGGATCTTTTGAGGTGGCGGGGCTTGAGGATAAGGGACCGGTGGATACATGCGCGACCGGGGGGGTGGAAGGGATTCCTAGGGAGTAGGGGGTGTTCGATGGGATGGAGAGGGGGGGGGAGGTCTGTTACGGGAGCAGGTGGAGGCCCAAGAGAGGGCAGGTAAGCTGCGCAGGGTTGAGGGAGGGATTGAGGAGTTTGGGGATGAGGAGGTAGGGGAAAGATGTTGGTACCCGGGGATGGCTTTAGAAGCAGAGGTAGCCGATTGTTGGGGTTATTGAGGTCGGTTGGGTTTCATGTTGTCTCCCAATGAAGATCGTATCTTGGAACGTCCGGGGCTTGGGACAGACAGATAAAAAATGGCTATCAAGGACTTCTTCTCTGACCATGGTGCAGATGTGGTGTTGTTGCAGGAAACCAAGATTACTAGAGGTATGGATGAACTATGGAAGGAGATTGGTGGTTCTCGTTTGGGGGAATTTAGAGCGGTGGATTCTGTAGGAGCTGCAGGCGGCATGGCGATCGATTGGGATAGTAAGAAGTTTCTTTTGGCAGGGGATGAGAGGAATGGGGAATTTTCTATGTCGCTATCTCTGAAGCGCAAATTTGATGGCAGGCAGCTATGGAATGTGTATGGTCCGTGCAATGGGATTGGCATTGACAGACTGGTGGATGAGTCATGGTTGTGTAGGATGGATACGCAGAATGGAGCTTGGCTCATTGGGGGAGATTTTAATGTGACGCTACGAGCAGAAGACCGTCCTGGGGGTCAGGGTGGAGGGGACAGAGGTTCGCAGGAACTGCTTGAGGCAATTCGGAGTACGAGTCTATAGATTGTTGATGCAACCGACAATAGGTACACTTGCGCAACTCTCGATCTAGGTCCCGGTTGGATTGTTTCCTTTTGTCCACTGAGGCTATGGACGCCTTTCCGTTCGGTATGGTTCGAGCCTTGCCCTGATCCTGCTCGGATCACACGTCGATTTTGTGGTGCTCGGGGAGAAGGGATGCGACCTTGATCTTTCTTCAGGTTCGAGAAGGCCTGGTTGTTGGAGGAAGGTTTTTGTGAGATGGTTTTGGATTTTTGGGCCGGGTGTCATCTAGTTGGGACGACGACGAATCGTTTTGGGAGTAAGCTGTCGGCTTTGAGATCTCCTCTCATGAAATTCAACAGGGAGAATCGTTTGCATCGAAAGGCCAGGCATTTGAGGGCGCAGGAGGAGGTACAGAAGATGGATGAGCTGGAGGATATTAGAGAACTCACGGTGGCGGAATCGGCTGTGAGAGGTGCATACCTTGAGGAGCCGTTGATTGAAGATATAAAGGAGGTTGCGTGGAGACAGAGGTCTGGGCAGAAATGGGTCAGGGAGGGTGACACCAACACTAAATTTTTCCATGTGGTGGTAGGTGGCAAAAGACGGAGAAATTACATCCACTCGATCTTCATGGGTGGAGAGTCGGTGGAAAGGGGATCGAGCAATTAGGCCGGCTTTGCGTTCCTATTTTCAGGCTTTTGGTAGGACCACCAGGGAAGGGTGGGGATGGTGGGGAAGAGGGGTCTCTTGCATCTCGGGGGACGATGCGACATTGCTGGAGGGGGAGTTCTCGGTGGAGGAGGCTAGACAGGCTTGTTTTCAGTTGAACGCCAAGGCCTTAAATGTCGGTTTCGGTCACCATTTCGGTATCGACCAAAATAGAATTTCGATGGAATTTCGGTGGAATTTCAATCGAAATTTCGGTCATTTCGGTCATTTTTGTACTAGCACCCCCATATTTCGGTCATTTCGGTCATTTCGGTTGAATTTCGATTTCGACTGGATATCGATATTCGACAGAAATTCGACCGAATTTCGTTGAAATTTGAGGCCATGTTGAACGCCGATGTGGCTCCTGGTCATGATGGTTTCCCAGTCTCCTTCTATCAGGAATTTTGGGAAATGTTAAAAAATGATCTAATGGAGGTGCTAGATGAATTTAAGGCGGGCAACTACGGTTTTGAGAAGTTGAACATGGCGCTCATTTTCTTGCTCCCTAAGAAGGGATCTCCCTCCCGTGTTGAGGACTACAGGCCGATCGCCTTGTCCAATGCTATTTAGCTTATCATTTCTAAGATCCTGGCGAATCGTCTGAAGGGGGTTCTTGGGAGGATCATTTCTCCTGAGCAGATGGCTTTTGTACCTGGGCGACTTATGGAGGATGGTCTGGTTGTGGCTTCTGAGATTGCTACAGATTGGAAACGACGCAAAGCTAAGGGTGTTTTATGGAAGGTGGACTTTGCGAAGGCTTATGATTGCATTGATTGGCGTTTTATATGGGTATCATTGGAGAAAAGGGGTTTCCCGAAGCAGTGGATTGGGTGGATCAAGCGGTGTGTTACAACATCTTCTCACACGGTCCTCGTCAATGGCAGACCGGAAGGGGGATTCTTTCAGCTGCAAAGGGAGATAAGACAAGGTTGTCTGTTGCGCCTCTCCTGTTCATCATTGTGGCAGACACGCTAGCAGTTATGATGAGATTGACTATGAGTGCTGGTTGGTGTGAAGGATACGAGCGTGATGAAATTGCTATTCCACTTTTGCAATATGCAGACGATACTATTGTGTTCTTGGGGACGGGGTGGGAGAAAATTCGGCGGGCATCTGACATCATGGACATATTTGGTGACCTTTCTGGCCTTCGTATAAACAACGCTAAATCTGCAATGGTTCCTTTCGGCTTGGACGACCGTGAGACACTGGAGGTGGCGGCATGTCCGGACTGTCCCACGTCGGGCCTTCCTATCATGTATTTGGGTCTTCCTTTGGTGGCAGGGAAGCCAATGAACCGGGACTGGAGGCTTCTGATGGACATACTTGAGGGTAGGATGGAAGGGTGGAAGCCTTGGAAGGCAACGATGCTCTCGAAGGGGGGAAAGATGGTATTGCTGAAGCATGTGTTGTCAGCCATACCGATTTTTTTCTGTTCCACGAGGCAACTTACTGTTGGAGTCCGTCCACGGATCGAGGCGCTCATGAGGAGGTTTTTCTGGTTAGATGAGAGGCAGAGCATGCGTGGAATCTATTTGATGGGATGGGAGAATATGACACAATCCAAGAAGAGGGGCAGTATGGGCATCCTAAGGTTGTCGGAGATGAACAAGGCATTTATGGCAAAATGGGTGGTGCGGATTTGGGGGATTATGACAATATGGTGTGCAGATTGTTGAGGACTCATTACGGTGTGCACATGTCGTTGACGACGGTGCCGTGTCACTTTCCTTCGTCTCTTTGGAAATGTATTATGGAGGTACTTCCGGATATTGCTAGGGAGTTGAGACCGGTTCTAAGGAATGGTTTCTCTTTCTGTTTCTGGACAGATGATTGGACAAACGAGGGAGCTCTTTGTGAGTTGTTCCCGCGCTTAGGCCGGCTCGTGAATAACAGAACGGTTTCGGTGTAGGAGACGTGGGTCAATGGATCTTGTGTCCCCACATTTGTATCCGAGTTGTTGGACCAGAGGGTGGAGGAGTTCATGGAATCTACATGCACTTCTGGTTGTAAGAGAGGGTCCCTCGATGGGGCGGGATCATTTTGCAAGGGTAAATGACAGATTTTCTATGAAAAATGCTTACAGATTTTTGGTAGGGGATGGGGGCGAAGGGGAATCGAGCATGACGATGGATTTAGGTTTGGTTTGGAGAAGCAGGGTGCCAAATCAGATAAAGGTCTTCCTTTGGTTGCTTCGTCAGGATCGGATACACTCGCAGGTTCGAAGGTGCCAGTTGCTTGGTCTGGAAATTGAAGTTTGCAAGCGATGTGGTTTGGTGGCGGAGGACGCTGACTACTTATTCTTCGCGTGTCCGTCTTCTGCCCATATTTGGAGCATGTCCGACATACCGTGGTGTGGCATTCAAGATGGTGAAAATTTTTGGACGAGCATCCGTTTGGTGTGCGGCATTGGCCATGAGGATAGTGCACAACCTTTTGGAAAGTACAGAGTCATTTTTTGAGGGGGGGGCAGTCTTGTTATACTGAAAATATACTAAAGCATAGCAAAGCATTGTGTTATTTGTGGAGTCTGTAAGTCTTTGTACTCCTTTATATTTTTAATGATATATACTTAGTGGTGAGTCCCAATTTCTGGGACTTCACCCGTTTCCCTTTTCAAAAAAAAATCCAAGTTCTTTAGATCTTATGGCATTATACATCGGACATCTTGCCCTTACACTTTTCAACAGAATGGTGTTGCAAAACGAAAACACTATCATCTTTTGACGTGACCTGCGCTCTTCTTATTCAGTGTCGTGCTCCCCACTCTTTCTGGGGAGATGTTGTTCTCACTGCATGTTATATGGTCAACCAAATGCCGTCCTCTATATTAGGTGAAAAAGGCTTCTTTTTCGATTGCATTTCTCGATAAGGATATTTTTTCCCTAACACCTTCTTTGGTTCAATGCACTTGTTCACCACCTGACCCTTGGTCGTGACAAGCTCTCTCTCAGAGCTATCACGTGTCTTTATGGGATACTTCCGGACCTAGAAGGATCTGATGCTTTGATCCAGTTAGACGAAAGTACTACGTTAGTGATCATGTCACTCTCTTTGAGTCGGTCATGTACTTTATTCCTACAGGGCACATGATGACCGCGTTTGAGTCTGGTGAGGAGGTTTACATACTGTCTCCTCTACACCACCACTACCTTCTCCTGTGGTTCCTCCTACGCCACCACCACCTCCACCTCCCGTCGCTCATCCCTGGCCTACTTTTACACTCTTAGGCATCCGACTGTACCACATGGTTATGAGCCTTCCCCGTTAGTTCCTTGCTACAATTCATGACGAAGTGTCAATTTGTTTACTATCTGTTTTTGTAAAAAGGAATAGAGAAAATTGACCGTCACATGATCTAGCTTCTTAAGAAAGAGGATAAAGGAGTTCAAACCATTGAAGTCATCACGAGGATATGATCTAAGACTAAACCTTATCAGATACCCATTCATCTTTATAAGTGTTCAGAGCGCAAAAAGAAAGTTCTAAAAAAGAAGATGCTCAAGCTAAGCCTGAAAGCATAAGCAAAAAGTGGAGATGTTTATTTTATGTTTTTATATGTTATTAAATGCCTTAAGATATATACCTTTAATTCCCTAGAAAAATCCAAATGAGGTGAACTTAATTGACTATCCAAGTTTTTGGTCAACAGATCCTTGAGTTGACTAATGAATTCACTCAATTGACCATCTCAATACCTTAATTTTTATAGTCTTAGACCCAAGTCGACTCCTCCTTGTAGTGAACTTCAAGCTTATAGTTTTTTAGTTTTACAATCGACGTATGCCCAAGACCAGTCGAGTGATTCTATATTAGTTGATTATCGTTATTTCAACCCACTACTTTTATTACCAGGCAGCCAAGTTTTTGACCGTTGGTGAAACGTTCCTAAACAAGAAATTATCATAGCTGACAAAGCCATTTTGAGTTGACTAATCTTGTAACTATTCGACTAATTGAAAGTTGTGACTTTTACACCCAAATCTCTTTATACTTTCGTAATTACGCACTAGCGTCTCCATAATTTCAAATTACACTTTTACCCGTGATTCAAATCCCCTCTTGTGGGGGTTGCGTTAGGTAGTCGGCAGCCAGCGTAAAAAATAGTCGAATCTTTCAACATGGATTTGAGCAAGAATTCCATGTAGCCGAACTTACTTATAGTGGGAGAAGGCTTTGCCATTTTTTTACACTTTTACCCAGGATTCAAATCCCTTCTTGTCGGGGTTGCGTTAGGTAGTCGGCATCCAGCGTAAAAAATAGTCGAATCTTTCAACATGGATTTGAGCAAGAATCCATGTAGCCGAACTTACTTATAGTGGGAGAAGGCTTTGCCATTTTTTTACACTTTTACCCAGGATAGTTACTCTTGTTTACACCCATGCCCCTCTATTTTGTTACGGTACTAACTCAGTTCTCAAGTGAGTTAATCTAACAAGAAAAAAATCGAGTGGTTATTTTTATTTTCTCAAATTTATGCTGTGTTTAAAAAAAGAACCATATATGAAGGTGCACCATTCGACTCATGTTCTTCTCTACATCGAGCTTCACTCTTGTGCTCTCGCCTCCGCTCCCTCTCCTCCCCCCCCCCCCCAAAAAAAAAAAAACGGAAGAGATCACCCTCCACCCCCTCTTTTCTGCCCTTATCTCCATTTCCAAGGTCACAAGCAGGATTGACGAGGTTTGTGCTGTGTTCTCTAAGCTTTTGAAGCTAGGCTTGAAGTTAAGCATCCTGACATATAGTAACGTGATGGATGGATTTTATAGTCTGGGTAATTTGAGGTAAGGGTTTGATTTGTGTGAGTATATATGGTGATAAGGGTTTTATTCACCTAATGTTGTAAATGTCGTACTTGTAGAGGGCCTTAGTGCACTGGAGATGAGGGATGATGCTCTCATATTCTTGCTTAGATCTTCCTGCAGATTGGGTAGTGCTGCTTACAATGTGATCAAAAGGTTGTTCAGGATTGGAATATTGGAATATGCTTTGAGTGCGCAAAATAATGGGTCTGTATGGAACAATGCCGTATTTCTTTAAACATAAAATCCTTGTAAATTGATTCATTGGACAAGGGTTTTTTAGGGAGGCATAGGGGTGATATGCCGGATGTTGTGATGCAGTGTAGTTTGGTTGGACTGTGTACAGTTAAAAAAATCCGGACGGAAGTTTTTCCGGATGATGGTTAGAGAGGATTTGAACCCAAATGTCCGAAAAGGAATTTCGGTGGAATCTCGGTCGAAATTCGACTGAAATTTCGGTCATTTTTTGTACTAGGGCATCCATATTTCGGTCATTTCGGCCATTCATTCGAATTTCAATTTCGATAGGATATCGATATTCGACTGAATTTCACTGAAATTTGAGGCCATGGTTAGGGAGAAGGAGGGGGGAGATTCTCACCACTCTTAACGATAGTAAGAGGAACATCAATAGCAGGTGGGTTGTTGGATCCTCAAGTATAGATCGTCACCCACCAATTTGCTTGGGGAGGTTAGAGAGGAGTTTCGAGCCTGCAGATCCACAAGGGAAACAGAGGAGAGCCAGAGGTTGCAAGGGAGATCCCTTGCATCTTCACGCCAACTGTCATTCCCCTCCCTACACAAGAGACAAAAATCCGATGCCTGAATCTCTGCTCTGGGATCTATAGGTGTGGATCTAGAACACGACAAGGCAACAGTTTTCGGGACGACAATGATGTAAGGAGGGATGAGCAATGGAGATGGGAGGAGGAAGAGGGTAGGGTGGCGAAGATAGAGCACAATCCTCTGTACTTGTTCGGGGTCTTCTATACTCTCTTCTATACTCTAATGATGAGGTTTTTTGCTTTCATAATTTCATATACATTTTTGGTTGTACTACTTTTGTCTATGAGGACATACTTTCTCCTTGTTCAATCAAATGCATTTTCCTCGGGCACTTATGAACCTAAAAAAGATACCATTGCAAGGATCCCCTTATTCATCCCTAGACTGTTTTTATTGATGCCAAATTGACTGAGAATGCTCTTTCTAGGGTAATCTTGTTAGGAATCTGCCTTTGAATTCATACTTTCCCTACAAGTTTATTAGAGGAGGTTGTTACAATTGTTTGTTCTGATATGTAGCATATTCACATTGATCACCATTTCACCATGATTAACTCCAAATGGTCCATTTAACACCACGAAAGGCACTTCAAATAATCACCCTACTATCGTGCGAAAAGAAGTGAGATCTTGCACTCTTCATCCTTTTCTCATGATACTAGTAATGATGAATTATTAGTTTTTGACAATTTTTTTATGCTTTAATGAATATTTGTACCCACTTAAATGGTCCGGTGGCAGTGCAGTCTGCCTACCACCCAAAAGTCCAGGGTTCAAATCCCCCTTGAGGGGGTTGCGTTAGGTAGTCAACATCCAGCGTAAAAGATAATCGAATCTTTCAACATGGATTTGAGCAAGAATCCATGTAGCCGACCCTACTTATAGTGGGAGAAGGCTTCACCATTTTTTTAATGAATATTTGTCTGTCGAGACAATTTGTCGAGACTATTTTACTGCTACGTAAGATCAAGTTCAAGAACGAGAGGTTCCTGTGGCTCTCTCTAAGAACGAGAGGCTTCCCAGAGCTGTGGATCAACTGGATAAAGCGATGCGTCACCACGTCATCCTTCGCCGTCCTGGTCAACGACAGACCGGAGGGCGACTACTTCCAGCCGCAGCATGGCGTGAGGCAGGGGTGTCCGCTGGAACCCATGTTGTTCGTTCTGGTGGCCGACGCGTTGAGCATCCTATTCTGGCAGGCTGTCGAGGTGGGCTGGTGCGAAGGTTTCCGAAAGGACGACCTCTCCGTACCGTTGCTGCAATATGCAGATGACACGATTCTATTTCTCGCCGGCATCGAAGATCAAAATTCGAATGCAACAAATCTTGTTGACATTTTTGGTGAGCTTTCGGGCTTGGAGATCAACAAGACGAAGTCGACGGTTGTCCCTTTCGGGCTCAACGAGGAGGAGCGTCTCACGCTCGCGAGGATCACAGAATGGCCCCTGGGGGAGCTCCCCATCACATACCTGGGGCTCCCACTGGTTGGTGGAAAACTGAGGAGTGCTGATTGGGAAGCGATCATTAGACGGATGGAGCAGAGGTTGGCTGGGTGGAAGGTGGTCACCTTATTTAGGTGAGGGAAGCTGATCCTCCTGAAGCACGTTCTATCGACGATACCTATATTCTTCTTCTCTACCAGGTTAATGCCAGTGGGGGTGAGAAGAAAGGTGGAATCTTTGTTGCGGAGGTTCTTCTAGTCTGACGGGAAACAACAGGGATTAGGTATGCACCTGGTTAAATGGGAGGAGGTCATGCGTGATCGCAGTGAGGGCGGTCTTGGCATCAGAGACGTGGAATGTATGAAGAGGGCGCTCATCGCCAAATGGGTGATCCGCATTTGGGGCCCGTCTTTGTCGTTGGTTGCTAGATTGTTAAGAAGGATCTACGGAGTTAGTGGTGAACTGCTGACAGATAGAATGCGCTTCAAATCCCCGCTTTGAGCCAGGATCCGGGAGGTTATTCCTGTTGTGACGCCGTGTCTCAAGCCGAATCTGGGGGATGGTCACCTTTCTAGGTTATGGCGGGATGACTAGACGGGAGAGGGCACCTTGGAGGGGAGATATCCGCGCCTGTTCCCTCTTGCTGTTATGAAGGACGCTACGCTCTTCCAATCGACGGTGGAGAGAACTTGGGCGCCACTCGTTCGGACCGAACTATCCGACCAGCGGTCGGAGTACTTAAGCATGTTGGCGGAGCTTCCGCCGCCAGGGGACTTCTCGCGTGGCCGTGACCACTTTCAGTGGTTGGATAACAAGTTCTCTGTGAAGAGAGCCTATAGAGAATTGTGATCGCGGGCCGATGTCCAGATGGAGAGCGCAATCATGATATGAAAATCGTCTGGGCGGCGAAGATCCCAATTAGAGTCAAAATCTTCCTTTGGTGCATGAGGCGAGGGCGGCTGTGTGACAAGGCGAGAAGGGGACGACTGTTCAGTCTGGAGGACACCCGGTGCGAGAGGTGCAGGGATGCGGATGAGGATTCAGATCATCTCTTTTTCAGGTACCCGGACCCTCAGCGTGTCTGGGAGGAGTTGGGAATAGCTAGGGTGGCAAGTGTGACCTCCTCGACATTCTGGTCGTCCGTCCGAGCGATGGGTGCTAACTCTACAGACGATTGCTCGAAGGCTTTCGCGATTCTCTGGGCCATCTGGTTGGGGCGAAATGAGCTGATATTCAACAATCAGAGATTTTATTTTGAAAACGTGGTGGCTCACTGTAATGTGCTGTACAACTTCTGGCTCATACTTTAATGTTTGACATGGTACTTTAACTTTTAATATAATGAAACTCGCTTGGCAGTGACTCCCAATAGGGGGGGGGGGCTCACCCATACTTATTCTATAAAAAAGATCAAGTTCAAGAGCAGGTGGACATATGATGACATGTGAGCACTCATGTCTCATGGCACTTGAGATTTTGTTCCTTAATCTACATGTGTCATCAGTGTTGCAAAAGTTAGTGTTTCGTATCCAATCATTGAATAAAGAATGAATAGTATCCGGGTGACTAATCGGAAATATTCAGTTAGGTCTTATTTTAAATAGAAAATGTATGTTTAATACATACAATCTTATACATTTATACATGTGTGGTCATTAATTAACTAGATAAAAGTAGTAATTGGATTACAATCAAACTATTGACAATCTTTCACATTACACTTATGAAAATTATAAAAAATTAAAATATGGTAATAAATATTATTATATTCATTAATCAACCAACTAGTCGGTGTTAGTTATTCTATTCGGTCATCCTACTGAATAGAGTAGTCATAATGACTAATCGGTCCAGTCGGGTGACTATTGTAGCACCAGGTTTCATATTTGTTGCATGTTAGTGGATGCTTACCACCAAGCCTGGTCCAGTTTTCTACGATGTTGAAAAGATTAATCAATTAATCAGCTTGATTTAAAGTATAATTTTTGTGGTGACCTTGAAGGTGATGTATATGTTTCAACCCCTCGATACATTTCCGAGGGGGATTATATTTGTAGGTTGTGAAAGGTAACCTATTGCCTAGAAAAAAGCCCTTGATGAGTTAGCACTAAGATCTATTCATGAACCCACTTAAATGGTCTAGTGGTAGTGCAGTGTGCCTACCACCCAAAATATCAGGGTTTAAATCCTCCCTTATAAGGGTTGCGTTAGGTAGTCGACAACAAACATAAAAAATAGTCAAATCTTTCAACATAGATTTGAGCAAGAATCCATGTAGCCGACCCTACTTATAGTGGGAGAAGGCTTAGCCATATGCATGTTGATGCTAGAAGCATTAATGAGACATACATTTTTCTCAGAAAGCCTCGGTTATTAAAGACCTTCGTTCACTATAATACTTTATCGGGATTTGCGACCATTCTTCCCTTTGGGACATTTTCCTTTCTTAGCACAAATCTCACTTGATATTTTTGAGGAAATCAAGATACTTTGTTGCAAGCCTATTTCTATACTCATGGAAACTCAACATGTTGCCCTTGATGATATTTTATTTGTGGATACCATTAGATATATGAGTCTTATTGGTAAACTTCTTTATCTTAAAATTACTAGATCTGATATATCATATGCTTCCGACAATGCAAGTTAACTTATGATATTTCATATGCTTCCAACCGTACAAGTCAACTTATGGAAGAGTCTAATTATAGCTACTAAAATGATGTTTTCCTTCTGCGCTTATATTCATAAGGCTGTCTCAGCAAACATTTTTTCTATGTTAGAAAGTACACTTGGATGCTTGTGCATATTCGGATGTAGATTGTACTAGCTCACAGACGATTTGAGGTCTACACTATGATATGCTATCGTTGTTGGTTGTAATCTAGTTATGATATGGTGGAGCAGGTAGACCGTGGTCACCAATTCTAGTACTAAAGCTGAGTATGAAGCTATACCACAGACGAGATCACTTAATATCTTACTTTAGGGGATTTTGGTGTGGCTATGTTATATGCCACTTATGAGACCACTCGATTACTTTCTTTAGGCAATTTAGGTTACAACTGCACATGTTCCTATCACTAGGAAAATATGTGATGCCCAACTACTTTGCTTCAAATCTTCTCTTGGATCATACTAAGCACAACGAAGTTGATTATGTGGCGCCATCATGCAAGGTAAAGTTAATATAGATTTTTATAAAACTCCAGCTGGAACATATATTTAGTGAGGTTCTCCCCATAAGTGACACCGTTCTTTCACTTTTAAGTTGAGTATAATTGATATCTACACTCTGACTTGAGGGGAATGTAAGAATTCATTTATTTATGTTATTTTATTATTCCTTTGGGCCATAAATATGCAACATATGTAATTTTCCCTTTTGTTTGTACGTGCACGTGCACATGCGCACACATCAACACATTGGGTCGTGGACTTGGCAATGCATCTACTTAGCTTTATCTCTGAGTGTTCAATGCATTGGCTTTATACGAGCTTTTATTCCCTTTTTCCTAATTTCAGTCAAAGGCATTGGCTAAGAGAGGGCGAGGAAGGCCCCAGAGGTTTAGGAATGAGTCAGATTACCCAAAAGAATCTTAGATATTTGGATCTAACACTGAGAATGACCCAAGATAAATCTGAATAGAGGTAAAGAATCCATGTAGCCGTCCCTACTTAATGTGGGAAAATGCTTTGTTGTTGTTGTCAGCCAAAGACATTGGCTAGAAAAGTTCACTTTTAGAACATCTAATTTATCGTAATATAAGATATAAGCTGTTTTGTGTCCTTATTTTCATGGTGGTATTTGCAGTTTATAAACTTTTAGTTCATTACTGTGTACAAATAATCCCTAGTTCGTTTGTATACATATAAGGGATTTTAACACCCGTACCCTTCTATACTTCTGTAATTTCATTTTGACCCATCTATAATTTTGAATTACACTTCGAGCCCTGTATAATGACTTCAGTTTACATAGTTTGCATCCTGATCCTTCCATTATTTTGCTCCAATAACCTAACTTCACCGGTAGGTTATTCAAATCGAGAGTAGATTTAGTGGTTCATTATTTTTATTCTTCCCTCCACCCTTCCCCTCTCTCATTTTCTACTCCATCCTCTTCACCACCCACCATCGTCGTCACATCCCTCCCTTTCTGACCGCCTGCTCTCTTCCCCTACCTCCTCTCTGTCCTTGCTGCTTCATGGGACAAAACATCGGAGGGTGCGAAAGTTGCGGAGGAGGGCAACATAGGTGGCAGTGTAGTTGAGTCGAGGGCGGCGAGGGAGGTGTTTAGAAGTTGGGGAGGAGTCGTGAAAGATGTGGTGGTGGAGTCAGGACAAATGAGGTGGCAACAGAGTTGGGGCAGAGGTGAGGCAGAGGTGATGGTGAAGTTGGGGTGGAGGTGGCAACCGAGGTGGCAGTGGAGTTGGGGCGGAGGTGGCAGTAAAGTCGGGTAGGAGTCATGATGAAGGTGGTGGTAGAGTCGGTACAAAGGTGGTGACCGGGGAGGTAGAAGTTGTGGTAGAGTTGGGATGGAGGATGGAGGAGATGGTGGAAGGGGACTATGGGTAGTGACGATGATGGGGAGTGGTTGATGCCCGCCTTAGTCAAGACAGATCATTGTGGGCGATGACCACAATGGTGGAGGGTGCGGTGGCGGTTGCAATCAAGGTTTGAAAAAAACCAAAGGCAGGACGAGGTGTTTTCCTTGGAATCGAGGCCTAAGCCTTAGTTTATAAAGAAATATATGCATAAAATTATAGTTATACATATGTCAATGTAATTATATGTTATATGCCCAACATATAATACTTAACACCATAAGATATGAAGAAATAATAGAGAATAAAACCCCAAATTGAAGATAAAACAGCATCATATCCTTTTCTACACATTTTCGTCCAATAAAAGAGGAATTCGGTTTTGATAAATGTTAGAATTAAACAATACATATATGTCTTTGAAATATTGTTGTAATTAAAAGTACGATTAATATATGCCCAAGAAATTTATGATATGTGTCTAACATATAATATATGACCGCATGAGAAACCATGAATCCTATCCATTTTAAGCAAATCTTTGAAATATTGTTGTAATTAAAAGTATGATTAAATATATATCAGATTTTTTTGTTATGTGTCTAACGTATAATATATGATAGCATGAGAAACCGTGGACTCTATCCATTTCATTTTGCTTGATATATTGCAAATCTCGTTAAGTTTACAAGTATTGTTTGATTTGATATTTATGAATTCATTCATCAACAATGAAATAGTAAGAGTTTGCCGAAATAGTTGGACACAATTAATTGTAAATGTGCAGTTATGGGCACGAAAGAAACATCATATTTAGGCATTTATCTTGTATAATCATTATCCTAAATAAACATATATTTACAAGTTTTTCAAATTATCAAGTAAACCATTAAAAATCATAAAAAACACTTTCAAAAGTAAAAATGCCTTACAAAACGCGTCGACCGCCTCAAGGCTACGCATCGGCCATCTGAGACGCACACCTCACAGGATTGGTCTGAGGCACACGCCTCGAGGCTACATAGGACAACCTCGCCTCGATGCGTACACCTTTGACCGCCTCGAGGCTAGTTTTTTCAAACCATGGTTGCAATCGAAGAGAGGGGGGATGCATGATGATGGTAGAGCCCAGAGGGGGAGAAGGATGATGGCAATGGGTGGCGATAGCATAGGGGGTGGTGCTTATCGCTCGCCACAATCGAGGATGGTTGTGGGTGGTGACTGAGATGGTGGAGGGTGCGATGACTACATTAGGAGGGGGGATTAGAGGAGGAGAGAGAGAGAGGAAGAGGGAGGAAGAGGGAGGTTGTGGGTGTGGAAGGAGGCGTCATGCGCAATAGAAGAGGACCAGGCCTTAAGGAAGATGGAAGAGAGGGGGATGAAGAACGAGTGGCACACATTCGTAAATATTATGAACTGAAAGGGTTAACGTTGGAAATATTTAACGTTAACGGTCAATGATAACGGAGAAAAAAGATTTAAGATAATATAGGGGTATCTCAAGGTAATGGTTAGTAACTACTATACATGAGTCTGGTGTAATTTAAAATGATGGAGGGATCAGAATGTAATACAACAGTACACTTGAATATCCAAGTAAAAATACTTATAATCCTAGATTATGAGTTTCAGTTCTCCAAACTGAGATGCGAATTTTTGTTTGCAGATTTCATGGCTTTATCTTCATGCTTATTGGCACTGAAAGGATTACTTCACCGGTCTGGCTCTTACAAACAATGGTATTGGTATTCTTGCTACCTGGGTCTTTGCCTGGCTGCCTTTTGGTTGTATTATATGTCAAGGTAAAGATTTACATCCGGGCTTCTTATGTTATGATTTTTGAAATCTATAATCTATGGGAAGAGTTAAAGACAAGTGTTCTATTGAAATTGCAGATTGCCGAGGTTTCGGTGGGACACGATATGGCTTCCACTTGGGCCTTTGAGGTACTCCGTTTTTTTCTTCTTTGCCAATCGTGGACTTCCAGTATCAGTATCATCTCTAGTTATCAAGGAGATTGCATAGCAAATCAAAATCTTAATTAAAACTAAGCCGTTTCCCACTACAATGGGCCAGAGATGCCACAGTGTTTTATCACACAGCACATTTTAACTCCAATAGTATAAGTCTATTGAGCCTAGCTTTTGTTGTCCATACTAACGATCGCTTATACATCTGACCTGCATGCACAAGTACAACAACACACTTATTTTAAGTAGCGTTGAGAATATTTTTGATTGATAACCTAGAATCTTGATGTCACCAAATCTGAGTTACACAGTTCTTATATACTTGTGTAATACAAAGCTGAGATGAGTACATCTCCGAGGAACAAATTTAGGATATTGACAAATGAAATCACACTTCAGTGTTGAAAATCCAAATCCAAATATGTTGCACTCGCCTATGAGGAACTCCAAGCATTGACTATTGAACTCTACGAAACAGACGTAATGATTAACCCCGATAACACCTCTTCAGGTCAAGATATTTTGACAGTTCCTTGCACATCCAAGGACAGAGATCCATGCCTGATTTCCGTCTTTAAGACCTTTCACTACGTAATCTTGTAAAACCACTTATGGAATCCTTTTTCTGTGGTGTTGCTATTGCAGTGGGTCGGTCATTTGCCTATACGTTGATCGTCTGCTGGAAGAGTCTTCGGAGGATATAAGAAAGCTCCGGGGCTGCATGTATTACTATAAAACCAAGTGATACCTGTTTTTGAATTAGTTTTTTTTTCTCTTTTCCAAATGTAAGCTTTCATCATCGGAGAAGGTAGTCAGAAGATTGTAATTAGGCCTCTGTAAAAAGGAAAATAGCCCGTTATATAATAGTGGTAGGAACAAAAACATATTTTAAGATCAGTCATTTGCTACTGAATCTTGATTATTTTAAAAATAATTTCAAATATTATTTATTTATGCATTTCTTTGTAGAATTCATGTAACAACCTTATCAAATGCTGCATACATAATGAAAACTCCATATGTTCAGCCTGCATATCGGAGCTCCTGCTGCATTCTACAAGCTTCCTTCTTTCTATACTGCTTCATTTCTAAAATATACATGCACAAGTTGTCTGAACTTTGAAGCCCTTCACACGACCTAATCGATATAGATCGGTGTCGCTAAGAAGCTTCTCACAAGTTGGACAATACCTTGGTTGCCTGAGCCAAGCCGCAGTTGAAGGGCCTCCAGCAGGAGTTGACAATATCACTTTGAACCAGGGCATCCAGCGGCGGCCATAGACTCATGCGATGATGCAAGGTTTGCGTCCCTCTACCTAGGCGAAAGCCGTGGGAATGCTCTGAAAAGGTACCATCAAGCAGATGGGTCAGAATCAGCCCCAAGCTCTCTAAGACAAGCCGGTCCTTTGGGTTGGGCTGGGTTATAGGTCGCATCTCCTTTGGCTTCAATGGTTTGGGTAAAAAGAAGCGATCCATGGGGAAAAAGAATACTGACCAAGCATTAAGGGATACAACTGGCTTCTAAATTCGCGAACCCTGGGGCGAGACCCCTTCTTTTGAGACCATAAGTATAGTGTGACCTTGGATGGGCAGACTTCGGCTATCCAAGAAACCTGCACACTTGGATTTAACACCAAGATTCTTGCAAAAAAGGGTATCTTGAAAATAGGTATAATAACTTTTGTTATATTAGCACCGGAGATATATTGCTAAGAAACTATATCATTATCAATAATAATCTCTCTTGGAAAAGTAACACATATGAATAAAATAATCAATAGTGTTGTTGCTTGCAGAAAGATGTCTATGACTAGTTGCAGAGGAACTTGATAGACTGGAAGCATTCAGGCTCTGACTTTGAGAGCTTTTGCTAATATGAATAATCAGAGTAGCTCTCGAAACTTCAAATATCCAAGAATGCTATGAAAACTTGAAGAACACACGTAGAGAGAGAGAGAGAGTAGAAAAACTATAGAGGATTACTTTGTTGCTATGAGATGTTTGTCTTCCAATAATGCATATGTAGTCCTTTATATAATGGTAGTGTCGGACCTTCAAAAATAATGTTGTTGGAAACAAAATAGGTAACAATTAACAAATCATGAAGATTCACTGTTGTTGATCGACAAGGTCAATCAATAAAGTCAACTTCAGTTGATTGATCAAAAGTAGCCATTAAACAACTATTGAGATGAATTCAAAAAGTGATCGATCATGGTTCTCAACTGGTCAATGAAGAAGTGACCATCTATCAAGTACAACTGGTTGGCCGATCAAACATGTAGCAAATTCAATTAAGAAATGATTTTCAAGGTTTCTCAATTCAAGGTAATTGATCAAGTCAAGGTTTTGAGTTTGTTCTGAGCTAGTTTAGATGAGGAAAGATTGTTGATGCACAAGTACAAACAATACAATAAGCTTTGCTTACTTACAAGAAAGAATGACAACATGAAATAGTAATTTCTTAGACCGGGTATTTGATCTTTTGATATCTTCTTGAATGCTTGATATAACCTATATGACATTTATAAAGTAAAGAAGTCACTCTTTCAATTAGTGTGTGTCATCATTAAAATCAAAGTAATAAGCACACGTTCTTAGGTAGAGAAACAAAGAACTAACACACACAATGTTGAAGACCCGTAGATAGCACCGAGTATACACAATTATAGTATGTGGGACTTTTGACTTTTAAAGGTAACCTTCCTTGGCCATGTGATTTCAAGGGCTGAGTGTGGCAAACCAAGGACATTGAGAACGATATACAATTTCCCAAGTCTCGTTGATACCTGCAAATGTTTTCTTAGGGGCTTCTCCTGGCTATCACTACCTCTTATCTAGTTGACACAAATTGATGTTCCATATGTCTGGAGTGAAACATATACGTTTAGTTTTCACACGTTGAAGTACTGATTAACTAGTGCTCCAATTCTTATCCTTCCTACCAGTATTTTGGACTTTAAGGAGTACACTAATGCATCCAAGGTGGGGTTATGTGCAGTATTGATATATTATGGTCATGTTATGACATACACAAAACAAGAAGTGAAGATTTAGTAGCACAATTACCCCAATCATGACTTGAAGTTGGTAGATGCAATATTTGCATTAAAGATATGGTGACATTACTTGTATGTTGTTACATTTGAGATTTTTACGGATTACATGTCGATGTTCCAGTGATATCGATATATCGGCGATATGTCACCTATATTTCATCGAAACTGGGCAAAAAGAGGTCGAAGTTAGGTCCTCCAATGAATTTCCCCATTTTCGCTAATCCAATGAAACCAGAATTTTGGCGAAATATCGTCGAAATTTGATGTTTCGATCCATGGTTGGACATATCTCATCATAACAAGTGGCCCATGTGTTCCTACCCATTATGGGCATTCATGCAAAAGTGTCCAAAAATGGGTACGATTGAAATTTCCTCAGGAAATTTCAGATCTGGCGGACAAGATTGTGAAGGGGATTCGTCCATTTTTTTGCCATATTCGTGTGCGGCGGCTGCTGCGTTTGTGATCTTAGGGCTGTATATTCTCATCTCTTCTTCACCTTCAAATCACTGGGATTGGGCTGAGATTCATCGCGGAGATCACGCGGAAGAGCCAAGTCTGGGCTGCTGTGGAGCAAGTTTGGTTAAGCATCATTGGGTGACATTTCTCCACTTCTTTCCCTTTTATTTTTATTGGTGTGGTTCATTGTTGATACATATTGGAGAGAAGTTTTTTTTGCTTCCTATAGCCTTGAGGGAAAACTACTTTGATCACCATATTAGTGGAGAAGTTTGATTGGATCGAGTGGGCCCCATGGTTTCCTCTCCCTCTCATTTTTGGAGTTTCCACGTTAAAATCTCGTGTTTGTGGTTGTGCTTGTGATTGAATTTTGTGCTTGAGTGCACGTGATTCTTGTTCCATTTGATTTGTCTGGTACTCAAGTTGTTTGTTTCGATACGCTTCCGTAATATTTGTGGGATTGATTGTTCCCCACACCTACCCCCACCATGTGGACTATTAGTGGGTTGGATGATGAGATAAGTTAGATTCGTGTTTGATATCCTACGCCACTGATAAGTTTGTTTTCCACAGGGAGTGCCTAGTAACAAATCAAGATAACCTTGCAGTTGATAAAAAAAATCACAGAGGACACTTGTCAAATATGTAACCCACAGTTCTTGTTTGTGTACTCCATGGAGAGAAAGTACTTGCACTGCCATATGTACAATTACACCAGTGGTTAGTGTTAGTTTTGTAGCTGAAAAATTTGCTCATGAAGTTACCTTCTAGTGCATCTAACAAGATTAGTTAACCAATCGCTATAGTAGTGGCCGAGATGAGGTCGTGATTACCTTCATGTGCATTCTCGATAGAGTTGCTATATTACTTAAACTTGTATTAGTAGTTTTTATAGCTTGTATAGAGGAGAATAATGTTTATAATCTATTATAATTATATGATTTCAATCAAAATGTGTGTTAATAGTACACACTTACATTATTTTTTCTTTTTGAATATTGGAAAATTCTTTGTATTCAAAAATAAAACACTAATGATGAATTGCCATTTATTTTAAATTAAAAAGATATAAAATAAAAAAAACAACATATTCCGTTCGTATTCCCCCGCATACCACATAATCATTATGTGGTGGTATATCTAAACGAACTCGCATCACACAATTTTGAACATTGTTTAAATAGAAGATGAATAAATACACCTTCATATGTGACGAATCCTCATCTCATCACCTTTATTCTTTCATTTTGGCCTTAAATCCCTATTCAAATGTATGTAAATAACATTAATTTGTACAAAATAACACTTATTATTTGTAATATAAATAGTGTATAAAATACTGTACTTAATACCAAAATTAAAGAATAATAAAAAGAAAAGAAAATGAAATGAAATACCAAAAGTATCGGATGATCTTAAACCTCGAGATTAAGTCAAAATTGACTTGGTTGATCAGGAATAAAGTAGGGGGAGATAAGGACCAAAAATCAAATAAAACCCTAATTTTTATTCCCCAATAATTGCATTTTGAGATCCATTTTATTTTCTTATTTTTATACCTCAAATAATAAAAACCTCAACATGAATATTGTAAATAAAAATACAAAAAATACAAAATTAATTTCACTGAAAAATAATGCATAGTGTGCCCAGGACATATAAAATAAAAAGCTGCAAAGAAAACTTTGCAGACATGTATCTTCTCCATACATGTTTAAAATTGACGAAGCTCACCTTTATTGTTAATAAAATAAAATAAGCTATTAGTGAAGATGGTTTCACTTAATTTGAAGTTAAGATGCAAAAGTTATGTTTTTGACCCACATTGTGCACTATACTTGTATATAATATTCAATATATTTATTCTTTATATTTTTCACTTTTTTTTATAAATTTGTAAATATTATTTAAAACATATGTACATAATTAAAATAGAATAAAACCATCAAAAACAAAACAAAATAAATAATATATTTCAATACATAGATGGTTCCATATATACCAATATAATATAGCTACATAATTATTTATGTAAATAAACTCTGAAAATACAATAAAAATATCTAAATATGTATTTAAATAAAGGGATTTTATCACTTGTGCCCCTCCGAGATGTTGCAATATCAGTTGTGCCCCTATCTTTTTGGTAATATCAGTTGTGCCCCTCAAAACTTGCTCCATCATCAGTTGTGCCCTTCCGTCAGATTGACCGTCAAAAAATTAAAATAACCATGGTTTATTCAAACCATGGTGTGGTTAGGAAGGGTATTATGGTCCTCTTCTGTCTCCCTTCTCCTCCTCCGTCTTCTTCCTCCCTTCTCCTCCTCCTCTCCCATCTTCTTCCTCTCCCACCTGTTGCCGCCCCGACCTCCCCCCACCCCCTTCGTCGCCTCGCTCCTCCGCCAGACCTACATGTTGACACGGAGGACGCAACCACGACAACAGCATCCGCCTGCCACGCCACGGGCGCATCGGCTTTCACTGCCTGGAGCCACTGGGGCAATGGGTTGGAGTTGGAGGATCGCTCCACGGAGAGCTTGGAAAGCTCCTTCTTGTAGCCGGAGGTGCAGATGAGGCACATGTCTTTGCGGTCTGGCGGCTGCCACTTCGGGATCATTGCCGCAGCCGTCGCGGGGACCAATGGAGGAAAAGATCTCGATGGCATGAGCGATTCCACGGAGCTGCTGGTGGGCTTGACGGCAAGGCTGGAGAAGCTGGCCTCGCGCATGACCAGGGGAGCGGCGCCGGGGAGGGGAGGTGGCGGTGCAGAGCAGGGGGGCGGCGCCGGGGAGGGGAGGTGGCAGTGCAGGGCAGGGGGTGCGGGGCTGGGAGAGGGTGCAGCCCAGGGAGAGGGGGAGCAGGGGGCGGCGCCGGCAAGGGGAGGAGGTGCGGGGCTGGGAGGGGTGCAGCCCAGGGGGAGGGGGCACAGGGGGCGGTGTCGGGGAGGGGAGGGGGCGGCGCCGGGGAGGGGAGGGGGCGGCGGGCTGGGAGGAGGTGCGGGGGGGAGGAGGTGCGGCGCCGGGGAGGGGAGGGGCTGCGAGGAGCTCGAGGCAGAGAGGGAGGAGGAGGAGGTCGGAGGAGGAGGAAGAAGATGGGAAGAGGAGGAAGAAATGACCATATAACCTTTAAAAAAAATAATTCCGCTTATGTCCTCAAAGTTAACGTCCGTTTGCACTGTAGATGGACGGTCACTAACCTGAGGGGCACAAGTGATAAAATAGCAAGTTTTGAGGGGCACAACTGATATTACCAAAAAGATAGGGGCATAACTGATATTGCAACATCTCGGAGGGGCACAAGTGATAAAATCCCTTAAATAAATTTAAAATATATAAAATACCTGTATATAATAATAAAATATAAAATATAAATTAAAAATAAAATATACATAATACAAGTATATTTACCTAGGGTAAACTGGGGCTGCCCCCTGAGGGAGATAACTTGGCTCCCTCCATCCCATTTTCCTATATTTTTTTGAACAATTCTTCTGTAGATTTTCATAACTATATCCATATATTATGTCATTCAAATTTCATGCGAAACAGACTCCTACAACCTCCATCTAGACGGTTGATTTCAACTATTTGATGACAGTTAAAAATGACTGTCTAGATAGAGGATGTAGGAGTCTCTGTTTCACGTGAAACTTAAATGACATAATATAGGGATATAGTGATGGATTTTCACAAATTCATTTTAAAAAAATAAAAACTGGGATAATAGAGCGGGGGAAGCCTAGTTAGTTCCCCCCATGGGGCAACCCCAATTTTCCCATTCACCTATCTATATGCATGTAAATATAACTTATAATAAATATCATTGTAAAAATAATAAAAATAGGCATTAAATACTACATTAAATACACATATTTTTTATGTTTTAACAAAAAAAATAGTTAATTCATTTATTATTTAGATGAGTTTACAACGAATTTGATCATAGAATTTTCTGTTTGGTCCACATGGACCAACTAGAAGCGCCCATTAGTTGACCTGGGTCAATTGTCCTCTCTTCTCCAGCCGACCTGTCAGAAGGTCACGGGTCCCCATTTTCTCCATTTTCACGCCATCTCCCTCACCTCTCTCCCCTCGAGCCTTCCACCCTTCCATAGCCTACACCTCCACCACCCACGTCGATGCCATGCCTTTCACCTACCCCTCGCCATTGCCCGCAACACCTCCTCGAAACTCGCCGTTCTTCTTCTATAAAACACTACCCATCTCTGCCTTTTTACGATTTGATCAATCTTAAGAGCATCTTAGCCCCTCAGATTGTGCTACAAGGAGGAGCTCGATGATAGGGAACCTCTCCTGTCCTTCTACAATGAGGAGGAAACTCACTGAAGGATACAATCATCATCGGATGCATCGCCGACAGTTCTACCTCTTTATCCCCCACGTCAAATCGGGGCCACTTTCCAGTCATTTCTAGGTAATACTTTAGGTCTGATTCCATTTCCTCTCTTTAATTTTCCCTTTTAGTTGTTAAATTAGGAGTAATTTAAAACCCCCAATTTGACCTGTAGCTTGAGCTCCATGCCATATCACTGTGTTTTCGACTGTTCTTCACGCCATTCCACTCCTCGTGCTTCCTAGTTTCACCAACTGGCCGAGGAAGAAGCCCTCGAGCTACTAGAACTTTTGGTGCAAGTCTTGAGCCCTGAACACCACCTGGAGCCGCAGATCGAAGAGGAACATGCCTCCAGGTCTCCTGAAGCTTGACCACCTCTCAGATCCACGTCAACACCATTTGGAGCTCAACAGAGATCCCCTGTAGCTACAGAAGGCCACCAGCAAGCTATAGCAACCATCAGAAGGAGGAACGGACGTCAGAGCTGCCGGGATTCGTTGATTGAAGGAGCCCCTACACCTTGTTCTTAGGTGTTCTTCATGAGCACCCAAGAGCCATCGGATTCCCCACACCTTCCAGATATAATCTCCACCACCCATTCAAGTCGAAGCATCGCCCACCATCGATCGCAAGATCTGCCACGTGTCAGCAAGAGAGCGGCTTGATGAAGGAATCATAAATGGGGAAAATTGCATAAACCCCTTCCATATTTTTTTGTATTTAATTAAGAGTCTTGTAAATATTTAATCGAGTTAAAGTTTCTGGAAAATTACAATGAAACCCTTGTATGTAAATATGAAAAGTAGGTTCACTACCTGGTCACGTCACGTAGGTGGCCATTTTGCACTTCCACCCCTCCAGGTTTCATAATTTCTATTTAGTATTAAAAAAATCAAATTTTAGTTCAAATATTTTAGTTATTTTGCACAGAGCACTTCGTATTTATTTTATATTGCGCAAATGCCTTGCCAGCTTGATTATTTTTATTATGCATTTTCATATTCTATAGATAGCTGTCGTGCTCCAAAAAAATTGTAAAAATATGAGAAAATGCATGACTGGATGCTCATTCACGATATGCATTTTATTTAGCATTTTATCTGCATTTTCTATCTCTATTTGGCTTTAAAAACACAAAAAATGATCAAATCTCCTTCAAAATTTCTAAAAAAATATAATTTATAACTATATCTTATCATTCCAAATCAAAAATCATAAAAAATATTAAAGAAAACCATAAAATTTAAAACCCTTTCGAACCCTAAAAAAAGTAGCAAAAATCCCCAAAATTCCAAAAATTAGCTTTCTATTTTATATTTTTATATATACATATATATATATTTATATTACATATTAAAAATAGTTTTGAGAAATTTTGGACATATTTAGTATTTTTAAATCTAAAAAATTCGATCTGTTTAAGTAGTCCATGATTTGGACTATTTTGGACTTTATAAGTACAAAAAAATTAGAAAAAATCATTACAAATTCACAAAAATAGAAGAAAATATATAAAACACAAAAATATTTTTTTAATTTTTTGAATATATATAGTTATATTAATAAATAGAATACCATGTATTATAATTAGGGAAAAAGGAGCCTACCTCGGCGGGTGCAGGTAACTCCCTACACCCGGCTTATTTTTTCATTATTTTTTGATTTTTTTTGAAATGAAACCTTGGGGGATTTAGATCACCATGTTGTCATTCCAAATTCAACTTAATTTGAGACTTCTGTCATCTCCATCAAGACTACCAAATTTTAACGGTCTCAGAATTGCTGAAATCGACCCTGTCTAGATGAACATGTTAGGAATGTTTGTTTTGCATGAAACTTGAAACACATATTCCCCTTAACATATTAAGTAAATCCCCCAACTTTTATTTCAAAAAAAATAAAAAATAGTCGAAAAATGGGGTGGGTGCAGGGAGTTTCCTACACCCCAGGGTGCAGGCTCCCTGCCCCCTATATACATATATGTAGTTATATAAACTTAATACTATTATTAATTATTATAAATACCTATATATTTCAACCATTAAAAAATAAAATGAATTATTTTATTTGTATTTACTGATTTTTATATATTTATTATATTATATATATTACCTATATTTTACATATTACATTATATAGATATATATACTTATTATATACTCTAAAAAGAAAAGGAAATTATAAATCATAAATATAAAAATAAAAATAAAAATATAAAAATATAAAATTAAAAAAAAATCTCGAAAATTAATTAAATAAAAACACACGAAACATTAAATAAGTAGTGTATATATATATATATTTGCTACTACACCCGTCTGTTCCCTGTGTTCAAAACCCTACACATACTTGACCACTATACACATTTATGGTAGGGTTTATAATGACTCCACATTGCATTTCATTGTTTGATTATTAATTGTGGGTTGATTGTTGAATTTATCGTCGATCGTGAACGACCACCTCCGCGACTGTGCATCTCACCTTGTGAGTGCAGACGATCGCCTCTGACTTGGCGATATTTCAATATGCACCAATATACCTAGTAGATAACTGCAAACCGTATTTCCCATCTAAGTATGTGCATTGGTACACCAAATCCTGTACTAGTACACATTATTGAACACAAAATACACCCCTTGGGTAAAAAACATGCATCAGTAACCATGCACAACAGTCTATCATTCACATGTTGTACTCTCACTAGTACTTTATTTGTATTTCCTGTTAATGTTATTTATGGTATTTACTTTGTTGTATCTTGGCTCGCTCTTCATGCACCGATACACCTATTGACATTAGTAATCACCATGTTAAGTAATCATTTGGAATTAGTAATTACTATTTTGGGTATCCTTATTAATTTTGAAATGCTATAAAATTACCTCATATAGTCATATGTACCATAAATCAACACAATGCCCGCTCATTTTCAAGTCATTTGTTAGTTTGACTAAAAAAACTTCCTACTTTATTTTGAATAAGAGTTATCACTTTGAAGTACTTTCTTCTCAAATAGAAGAATCCTTGAACTATAGGGGGAGAGAATGAGGTATTTATTGGTTTATTTGGTGGTCGTTTAGCTCGCCCAATAAGTCCCTCAATTGCTTGATATTCACTGATTATACTCTCCTTTGATTTTACTTCAAGGCCAGATATAATCTCTATATACAAACTGCAGTTGACACTTCTCACTTGTTATCTGAAATCATATTATTTTTTTGTATTTAAACCTTGGTTGTGTTAGGTGTAGGGATTGAAAACAGATCGGATACGGATAATATATTCATATTTCAGTATTCATATTCGCTTTATCTCTATCGTATACGAATACGGACAGACACAGATACGATTCGGATATGCATTAAGAAAATCATATCCTTAAAATACGAGTACTAATTCGAATAGATTATTTATCGAATTCAAATACAGATCGAGTAAAGAGTAGAACCAGATATAAATCTAATAAAGAGCCAATCCAAATATGAACTAAATAAATAGTGAATCCAAATTTGGATCCGATAAATATGGAATCTGAATACAGATCGAATAAAGGCCACATACAAATATGAGTTATTTTTTTTATCAATGTTCATCATGATTTTTAAAAAATGACAATGGAATATAAATAAGTTGCGTCATAACAAAATGGAGCGTCGGGGTGACCTGCATTCTTTACCGGAAGCAAAATTCGGATATGCACTTTTGTTCGTGCTCATTTCCAAACAAATGGAAGTTTATTAATATCAATAATGTATTGTATTATATAATATATAATACAAATATAATAACACGTGATCGTGGCTTATATTATATTAACTAATATATAAAATAACATTAAATATTATATTCGAATGTCCGGATCCAGATATTCAAGCTATTAGCATATTCGTATACGTATCCGAAAATTTTTTACAACCCATATCCATATTCGATCAATATTTGATTACTGTTCGGATATGGATATTCGTATCCGATAATTTTTTGAATACGATTCGGATATATCCATATCCGTTTTTCATCCCTAGTTAGGTGTATTATTACTTAATTGATCACACCGTATTTATTCTTTAAATCAGCCTTGGTTCTCAATGAAATTAATTAGTTAACTTATCATAGGAGTCATCTATTGATCTTAACTTGTTGAGTCTCCGTCATAATTTCACTTAATTCAATTAGATGAAGTCCAACTTAGAATTTTATATATCTAATCGAGCTTATTAAGAAACTAGTTTGGATTAAATTACTCAGCTTCTAATTTGATGTAAAGAGTCATCATACCCCAAAAGGAGGTGCCCTGCAAGAGAAAGAATAGCACCAACTATACTATTTTTCCCGAATCTTTGAAATAGAGGTTGTCACGTTGGGAATATATGGTTTTGGCTCCACCTCCAAATAAGTAAAAGGGGAGCGAACCTTATTATCAACAAATAGTAGTTACAATATGCAGGCATCGAAGGTCGTGAATCCGGACCAATCATCTGTTGTAAAGGGCAATTGCAGGGTGCTGTAAAGGACGGGAGCGTCGGATGAGAATCGAACGACCCTCCTAAAAAGTCAGGGATAATAAGCACACATCTCAAGGCCTCGAAGAGGTGATTGGACGGCTGTAGGGTCTATTGCAGAGTCTGCTGCAGAAGACCTCAGCAGTGGATCCTCACTAATCACCCATAGATGCGTATAAGATCAACGGTCAGCAACCACCAGCTCAGCATGGGCGATGGTGACATCCGTAGAAGCTTGAACCAGAGATGGCGATATCTTCTTGGCCTCCATCTCCTCAGAAACTTGAAGCATCGAAGGTCGTGAATCCGGATCGAGATTAAGCAGTCAACTGCCAATCGAACGGCCAGAGAGACCTCTTCCAGCACCTCGTCACTTGTGGGGAAGTCAACTCTCTTGTCCAGCATCTCATCCAAACCTGTAAATCTTTCTTTTAAATTTCCATGTGGGAGATCGGACGCCAAGAACTCCACTGGATGCCTCCCCATTAACACTTCCAAACTCAAAATACCGAAACCATACACGTCGCATTTCTCGGTCACCCTCAAGGAGTAGGCAAATTCTGCAACGAGGATGCAAAAATCACATGCCATTAGCTAATATCGCAATTTAATTATGTATAGTTAATATGTGTTATGTAAGAATGAAGATAGCTGCATAGATACCTGGAGCAATATAGCCACATGTCCCTGCAAGGTCCGTCCAATTGGATTCGTCGGGTCGAAGGAGTCGTGCGATCCCGAAATCGGAAACGCATGTCCTGAAATCCAAGTCGAGCAGGATATTGTTGCTGATAGATCTCGGTGAACTATTGGCGGATCGCAATCGTGATGCATGTAAGACAAGGCATAGGCCATATCCTTTATGGTCGCCAATCTCATCTCCCACCCAAACTGTGCAGCTCTGTCGTCCATGCTCAGCACAGATGCCAAGCTGCCTCTCTCCATGTACTCGTAAACGAGAAAAGTATGGCGAGTGCTTGTACAGTAGCCATGGAGCCTCACTATGTTCCGGTGGCGTATCCTCGTCAACATCTCTATCTCCCTTTCGATAGCATCGACACTGACTTCCAACGAATCGTGGATCTTCTTGACCGCAACCACCTGACTTGTGGAAAGCTGAGCCTTGTACACCTTCCCGTAGGATCCCATGCCAATGCAATACAGCTCGCCGAAATCTTGGGTAGCATCAATGATCTCCTTGTATGCAAGCTTCCCATCGTACCCCCAAGTCATGAAGATATCGCTCCTGGTAATTAGTTGCGGCATTTGGTTTACATGCGTAGTATATGAGTCTTTCTTTCCTCTTTGCAAGACAAAAAAGAATATAATCCCTCCGAGAAGAAGCATCGAACAAAGGAACCCATCTACGATGATCCACATATTCAAATGCTTGTGGCTTGTTCCAGGTGAAGACGAACTATTGCATGGCTTCAAACCTTGTACTACTCCACAGAGGCCCAGATTACCAAGAAACCATTCCAAGGGAGCTTGTCGAAAAAAGGGTGTATCAGGAATCGGACCCTCTAACCTGTTATACGACACATCGATTGTCTCCAGGCTAAGTCTGCCGCCGAGATACGACGGAAAGTGCCCAGATATGTTATTGTAGGAGATGTATGTTCAGGTTTGCCAATGCGACCAGTTGCGAGAATTGATCCGGGATTGACCCAGTGAAATGGTTCATGGCTAAATTCAAGTCCCTCATCTTCGGGCAATTCCCCAACTCGACTGGAACGAACCCAACCAACGAATTCATGGATAGGTCCAATACCTCTAGATTTCGAAGGTTCCCGAAGTTCGATGTGTGAATGCTATTCTTGGCATTCTAATTATTTTAAGTGTTTTAAATAAAGCCATAGATTAGCCTAGTCTTAGTTGGTTGAAGCTAGAGCTATTATCTAGCAAGTTGAGATTAGGTGGATGGTCCTCCTTGCATGGAGGAGTTTTTATTTTTTTATTATTTTTATTTGCATTCTATTTTTATCCATGAGATGTAGCTATATAAGCATGTGCTCTCAAGCTTCCAAAGCACACATTCACCAAGTGCAATACAACAAGAGTTCTTCTCTTCTCTTAGTGCTTCTTCCCTGCTCTCCATCTCCCAAATATCCTTTGTTTTTCTATCATCTGATATCAGAGCCACTTCCATGGCTATCGTCCCTGGAGAATCGTCATGGGCGCAGCAACTGAGTCGTACGCTCCAGTACCCTCAGTTGACGAACACGAACTACACCAGCTGGGTGATTCGTGTTCAGACCATAATGGAGGATCAAGGCCTCTGGGGGGCTGTTGCTCCGGCAGAGGGAACTCAAGTCGACGTCCGGCTCGACAAGAAGGCAAAGATGCATCTCTTCCAAGCGCTTCCGGAGGACCTCCTCATGTTGGTGACCAAGAAGACGACAGCGAAGGAAGTTTGGGATTGCCTCAAGACGAGGTTCGTCGGTGTGGACCGAGTTCGGGACGCACGGTTGCAGACGTTGAAGCGGGAGTTCGACGTCATGCGGATGAATGATGGAGAATCCCTCGACCAATACACTGGTCGACTAACAGCCATGTCTGTCAGGTATGCAACTCTTGGCGAGACGATGACAGATCTTATGCTTGTAAAAAAATTGTTCGACACGGTGCCAGAACGATTTATCAGTGTGATAGCCGGCATCGAGCAATTTTGTGACCTCAAAACCTTGGTTTTTGAGGAGGCCGTCGGCCGACTCAAAGCCTTTGAGGAGCGGACATGTAGGAAGAACACTAGCGCAGGTGGAAGCGCAGACGCGCAACTGCTCCTCACTCAGGCCGAGTGGGAGGCACGATCTAAGAAGACCGGAGGAGATTTGTCGAAGAACAAAGCTCCCGCAGATGGCGGGAACCACGACCGAGGAGGTCGTGGACGTGGCAGAGGAGGCTACAAAGGTGGTCGTGGAGGACCACACAAAGATGAAGCAAATGGCTCTAACGGTGGTGGCCATGACAAGAGTCATATTCGGTGCTATAATTGCAACGAGATGGGAAACTACTCGACAAACTGTCGAGCCCCGAGGAAGAAGGAGGAAGCACACTTTGCACGTGCCGAGGACGTTGAACCAGCACTTCTACTAGCGGTCTCAAATGAGACTTTGCTGGTTGAGGAAGAGCGGCAGGAGGTCGTGATGCTGAATGAGGAGAAGGTGTGGCCGGAGTTGCATGCTACCGAGCATGTTGAGGGACCAACAGATGTATGGTACCTCGACAACGGCGCTAGCAACCATATGATTGGTGATGAAGCTAAGTTCCACGAGTTGGATAGATTGGGAAAATTGCACAAACCACCCCCAAAAAATTGACTTTTCAACCATAACTCCAAAAATTATGAAAATAAAGTCATTTTAAAGATAATTTAATTTTGAATCCAATGGAAGTGAGATTGATTCAATTTGAGCTCATATGGAGCCGTAATTGGTCTTTCAATTAGTGCTTAGTGGCTTTTTCCAAGTGTGGTTACTTTTATTCTGTAGACGATTTAATTGTGCAATTATTTTTATTAATTAGGACACATTTTTATTTACAACTTTGATTTTGAAAGTTATTTGATTTGAGATCAATTAAGGGACAAATAAATTTGTGTTAGTTTTATACAGATATACACAAAATAAGTGAGAAATATTTACAACAACACACACATTTTTTTTAATTTTCTACTTAAGGACCCTTATCTCCCCCTACTTTATTCCTGATCGATCAGGTCAAGTCTTGACATTCTCTCGGGGTTTGGGTCAGCCTGTATACAGTCTTCCTTTTTTTATTTTCTTTTCTTTTATTTTTCCTTTCTTTATTTATTTATTTATTTTAGTTTAAAATTAGTAAGAAGTGTACAATATCTACACACAGATGCAAGTTAGTAAGAATATGGAGTAAGTGTTATATGCAAGTATTTTATAAGGGATTTTAAGCTAAAATAAATGAATAAAGATGACGAATCGCAGATTCATCATCCCCCTATGCTTTACCTTTGCTAGTCCCTTAGCAAACACTTATTTGAAAGAATAAGTGAAGACAAAGAAAAAGAAAGGGAAAATAAAGAAAGTAGGATAATATTGAGTATTAAACTTTTCTTCATAAAATTGTAGTTTGGAGCTCTGTCGGACCTTTGGATTATTGGTGTGTCGGAACTTCGATGAGACTTGGAATTTAAAAGTCGACAGCCTTCAAGTTCTACACATCATTGTCACAGTTTCGGCTCAGAAGTCATCTTAGATCAATCCTCTTCCCAGAGCACAAACTATGAACATTGAACAATCGACTCATGTGTGTGAAAGGTTTTAGCTCTTCCCATCCAGAATGCCGGACTACCATGCAAATCTCCTCTCCAGTAACTCATCCTCAGGGAGTCAGGTAAATCCTTCTAAGATCTGTCACGCTGTGTTCACAATCAAATTGGGGGAGAAGTTAGAAGAAGGAGAAAAGAACTGGAAGGTGGCTAGTGTAGTCACCTCTGCTTGTGAAGCTGGCTAGTGTAGCCGAGTCTCCACGAAGATCTGTAGGCTTTCTTGAAGCTTGGACCTTTTTGGTCAGATATTTATTTGGTAGTGGCTTCTTTGTATTTGGATTTTTGGTGGTTCTGCTTGGATCTTGTTCTGCCCCTACAGATATAGAATCTTTTTGTTTCCGTACATTTTTTGGGATCTTAGAAAAAATTGTGCCCAGCCGTCCATCCCTTTTCCGAAGCTTTATTTCAACCCATACTCCGGTCTTTAGATTTCCATGCTACCAGAAAAGAAACTCACACAACCTTCCAACATCCCGTCTGAGTTGAGCTAAGTGCATAGTGCGAGAGTACAAATTGATTCCCTATTCCAGAGTTATATCCAGAATGAAGAGACCAGGTTAGATACTAAGAGTCAAACGATGCACATTGTCATGTGGAACTCAAAGAATTAAGTCAAAAACCTGAAGCTTCTAAAATCCTATTTCTCGGTGAAGTTCTTCTGAGAATTAGGTGGATTAAGGACCAACAAAGCTCCATTCTTCAATTTTATTCCATACATAGTTTAAATATCAATATTATCCTGAAAATGCACATGCAAATGCAAAATATGAACAATGCAAAGAGTTTTTTCTCTTTTTTTCTTTTTTTGAAAAAAATGATGCACATGTGAAAAGAATATTTTTTTAAATAATTTTCTAATTTTGAACTTTTTATGGATTTTCGGAGGAAAAATGCAGATGTAAAAGAAAGGTTTTTTTAATTATGCAAGGTTTTATAGAATTTTGGCTTTGTAGTTTTATAAGGAGAAAGGGTTAGTAAAAAAATGTACAAGATTTTTTTGTGTTTTGTTTTTTTTGTTTTTCTGTTTGTTTTGTTTTGTGTTTTTGTTTTGTGTTTTTCTGTTTGTTTTTTTGTTTATGATTTTTGTTTTGTTTTTTTTGTTATTTTTTTATACACGTGGATTTTACAAAATTATACACATAACTCCCAAATAAATGTATTGAAAAGTACGAGTTATGTCTAAAGTATATATACAATATATACGACACCCCCATATACTTAGCTCGAATTATGTCCTCATAGTGATCAGAGAGCGAAAAAGGGAGACATAACTCGTGTTAAGTATAGAAAAGTGAAAAGACTCCTATGCTACAATGACTCAAAGAAAAGATAAAAAGAAGAGAAGTTGGTGATCCCCCCTATACTTAGGAACAAGTAATCCTAAGTATAATAGAGTGTACAAAAGGGGAAAACCGATGAAGAGAAAGTACAAACTCAAAAATAAAAAGACATGATATGAACAACATCACCCCCTATACTTAGGGTAGAGTATCCGTAAGTATAGGCAACAACAAGAGTGATGAACAAGACAAATATGAACAACACAAATCATTCAACCCCCTATACTTTGGATAAAGCACATCCTAAGTATAGCATATACACACACACACACGGAAAAAGGGGTGAATGATAAAACGGGAGAAGAAAGAGTGAAATGAAAGGATATACAAGTGGAGTGGATGTACAAAGGTCAAGAAGGTCGAAAATGAACCTTCTTGTGGGACCGATGAGGTATAAATTTGACAAGGTGTAGGTCGATGATGAATACTCATTCATCACTCTTTATTCTTATATTTTAGCTACAAAAACCTTTGCAAATGCATGTATATATTTGTAAATATAAATAATTACCAAAAGCATGCATGGTGTAAAAAGTAATAATTAGCATGTTTTTGTGTAAAATAAAAGAATAAAGATCAAAAAAAAAAGAAAAAAGAGAGAAATATTTAGAATAAATATCGAGCAACCTAACCCAAGGGAGGGCTCAGCATGGGCCTGACCGCGTAAAAGCCAAAGTAAAGGGAGATAGGGGCTCATGTGTGTAAATATACCTGTAAATATAATAAAAATATTTTCCTCTAAAAATAGAAGAAAATGGGCTTGTAAATACTTGTATATATTTATAAATATAAAAATCAAAATAAAAATAGAAAAATAAAAAGAAAACAAAAACCTTCACCTTGTGCATATTCATCATGTACATACACTCACCTATATTTATTTAACCTTATAAATAAATAAAATTAATTTTCAAACATTTTGTAAATCTTTTATCTTTTATGTTGTAAATAAATAAATTAAAAACCATTAAAACAAAAACAAAATAAAAAGAATAAAATCAAAAATTAAAAATCACATTGTAAAAATACCATGTATATATATGTACATATGTATTTATTTCACCTATGTATATACATAATAAAAATAAAATAAAAATATCTTTTTATTCCTAATTTTATGATATAAATAAATAAAATATAAAATAGGAATAAAAATGTATAAAAAGAACTAATTAAAAATCAAAATTAAAAGTCCTATATTGTATATATATACCTATGTGTAGTACTATATTGTAAGTACCCTATTTTTATTTTGAAAAATTAATTAAAAATCACTAAAATATAGAAAAAATTAAAACAAAAATATTTCATGTTTTGAGTTTTTAATAAATAGGCCATTTACTATTTTAATTGATTTTTTAAATATTTTCCACGTGGCATGTCCCCATTGGTCCACGGGGGTTGTTGACCGCCCGGTCAACTCCCCCCCCCTAGGACCACCTCTCACGGGTATTAGGTGGGCGACCCGATTTCTCCTAATTCTAACGCCTAAACCTGACCACCTCGCACCTAAACTCCGGGTCCGTTTCATTCACGTCACATCCGACACCCTCGCCGGGGTGCCCGCCTCGAGATCCGCGCTTCACGCAGCCCTACTCGACCCATTCTTATCGGACTCCTGGCAGTATAAGGGCTGAGCTCTGCCACCTCATTCCGCATCTTTGGCTCGTCATTTCTCCACCCAGTGACCTCCATCTTCCGCGCGAGAGTGACAGCTTGCCCCGGAGGTGTAGCAGCGAGGCAGAGGGTGCTCGAACCACTGATCCGGCGAGCTAGCGCCGCCGTGCTCCGCCCAGAGCAGGAGCTCGAGCCTTGGACGACGATGGTCCTCGAGGCAAGGACCTAGAGCACCAGCTGCTCGTCCCCACTCGATCCCTCCACCCAGGTAGCTTAGATTCTTTCCCTCTGATTTTGGTTTAGCCCCAAATCGCGCCGTCGCCGACCTTCGCTGATTCCGACCATCTCACCCTTCCGTTCGATCATCGGAATCTCCCATCACGTTCGCCCTTCCCTCGCGCATCTTCTCCGCCCCTCTGTTCAACCCAGCTCGCACAGGAGCTGGGGTTCGAACCCCTTCGTCGTCGCTTCGCCGGGGTTCGCCCGCACTACCTCACCGTTCACCTTCTCCACCGCTAACGGGGTCGAGGCAGTTTGCCCTCAACCCAGAAGCTTTTTGGTTACGCTTTGCAGGTCAATCGAGGGTTGTCTGAGGCCTTTCGACTTTTGCACCGGAGCTTCTCCTCCGACTGAGTTGACAGAGATCTCCGGAGCTCGTCGGTTCATCGGAGGTGCGCCACAGACGCGGGGAGTCGAGCAGAAGCTTCTCCGATCATCAGAAGCCCCCGCGGAGGCTCGGAGCGCGCGTACGGGGCCGACGAAGTTCGCCGACCACTTGTTCTTCGAGGATCTCCAGCTACCGTCGGTTCGATCTGTGCCATCCATTCCAGGAGTAGCAGCTACCGCACGATCTTCAGGAGGATCGATCCAGACCGCACGATCGAAGGAAGAGACGCCAGCGATCCAGGGCCGTCAGATCTCCACGTGTCACCCTCTCCTTCGACGATCTTTCGAGGGTTTAGCCACAACGCGCTAGGACCGTTCGATCAGCTACGTGGCACGCATCGGGGTCCCTCGAGATTTAATAAGGGGTAATTGCTCTTAAGCCCCTCTGTTTGCTTTATTTTGTATTTAGTCCTGTAAATATATAGTTTAGTTGTTTTATTTCTGGTTTATTTGCACCTTGGACCTGAGGTTTATTTTATTTGCATGTATACCCCTGCGTATAGTGTGTCACGTGCATCGACACGTGTGTTTTCGGGATATTTGCATACTCAATCATGTAGTTCATGGATGTTATGAAATGAATGAATATTTCTGGATATTTGCAGATATGCCCCTATGAGTAGTTTTTATGTGCATGTGCGTTATAACTAAGGTTCCTGGGCTTTTAATACGAGTTATTATTTTGCCCAGAAACTTTATTTCTTTGCAAATAGGTCCCTGTGTGCCCCAGACACGCGCGGCGCACGTGATTTCTTGGGAATTTTGCACCGGACTCCCTGGAACTTTGGATAATTGCATACAGGTCCCTGTGCACTGTACCTAGGTTTTATTTTTGAATAAAGTAGCAAATCAAATCCAAATTCAATGAAAATTGGACACATGGCTCCTGCCATGTTGTAAAATTTTTTAGAATTTTTGGAGACATTTTTGTTGTTATTTGATATTTTAAAAAAAACAAAAACATCCTTTTTCGTCACTGTTTAATTTAAAAATTCACAAAAAATAGTAAAATTCATCTAAAAATTGCAAAAAAGTAACTACTGTTTCTTTGTTGTGTTTGATTTTCTGACCAATTTTGGTCATTTTTCATTTTATAAAACTCATAAAAATTGAAAAACACCTAAAAACCTGTAAAAATTCTAATAATTAATTTAAAAACCCAAAAATCATAAATCCAGTGGCTAAATTTTCTTTGTAGTGTTTACTATACAGGAAAATTACCTCCATGCTTTTTGGGGATCTTTAGATATTTTATCTAAGTCCCTCAAGCTTGGCTGGACATTGTTGTTATTTTCTTGCCTTGTTTTATTTTTAGAAAATTAAATAAAAATCAGAAAAATACCAAAAATTAACCAAAAATAGTAAAAAAACATAAAATACATAAAAACATTTTTATTTGAATTTTTGGTTGATTTTTGATGCATTAAATAAATTGTTGTGTTTGGCCTATTTCTTGTTTTCCTTATTTTCTTAATTAATTAAAAATCCAAAAAATATAAAAAGACTAAAAATCCACCAAAAACACCTTTTATTTTATTTTATTTTATTTTTGACTACTTCGTAGGCCGCAAGGCCATCACGTGCTCCTTGTGTTCGACCCTGGTCGCTATATCAGGTTAATAAAATAACAAAACCGCTATTAGATGTTTGATTGATTTTTATCATATTTGGTGGTCTCTTTTTCTTGATTGACTGAGTTCGATTGCTTGGGTCGTAACGACCATCGAAGACCTTTTACCCGAGTGATCAGGACCGTCATCAGAATGGCGACGTTGCCGGGGAGCACGGCTTAGTAGTTTTTGATTTTTCATTTTCTCTTTGTTTTATTTTTCGCGGCTTTCCGTGGCTTTTTATTTTTCTTTTATTTTTGCTTTATTTTGTTTTATTTTATTTTCTCTTATTTTTGTTTTTGCTTGATTTTGAGTGTTTATTTTATTTGGCATTTTTGCACATATACCATATTTTATTTTCTTGCTATTATTTGATTATTTTATTGATCTGACCACTTGTTTCTTTCTTGAGAGGGCCCGAGGATCGAGACGGCAGCTTTCGAGAAGCCGGCGCAACTGCAAGACTCGGAGGCAGCTCCCTTCTGCACGGAGCCACGGGAGAGCGTGAGAGAGAGACTGAGTGGGAGAGGTTTAGCTTAGGTTTTATTTTTCTATTTCAGTTCATTAATTGTAATAATACAGGGACAAACTGTAGACTGTGGACTTGGACTTGTGTAGCGGGTCTGTTTCGCCGAGCACCGGTGTGCTCGGGGGACCCTTAGGATTTTTCACGGCTTTTCACGGTTTTTGGTTTTCTTCGTTGCCTTTTACGGTTTTACGCGGTTTTTCTCGAGCCCCTAGATTTAGGATTTTTTGCTTGACTGTGCCGTAATTAGTAGGATCCCCACACTTAATTGATTGCTTGTTCCTATAGAGCGATTAATTGGACCTACTAATAATTCATTAATAAAAATAACTGACTCACTCCTTTCGTAGCCTACGTGTCGTAGCCTGCCCTGCCAAGCGCTGCTCCTGAACCCGATGTGTCGGGAGGAGGAGGGGTAGACCGAGATCGGACCTTTGGCTTGGAGGATCGGTGACCAGTTAGACGGTTCTTCGAGTAGAATTGCCTGTTTAGGACTCGGCTTTTTACCGCTGCACCATATAGGTAGTTTCTTTTCAGTCTTTACATTTCTGCGTGGATCATTTTGCATGTAGAGTGCTGGAGACAGGTACGCATTTCTATCTTTGCATGCATCATTGAATTCATCGCGCATCGGCTTTTTCGTCTTCTCCCCCTGTTTTTGACTAAATAATCAGGAGAACAGAAAAATTCGTTAGGCCTTTTGTTTTTGTTGAAAAATATTAAAAAGCAAAACCATAAAATTGGGACTATTTAAACTATTGACCCTAAAAGGCACTTGACCTAAAAAATTGTCTTGGGGAGAGCAACCCCCTCATTGTTTGGTTTGATTGTGCGAGAGAGTGACCTGTTCACTAGGTAGAGCCCTCCGGTGCTATTCTCGACTGATTACCGACTCTTTCGTGCGGGCCAGTCGGTTGGGGTAGCATCGGGTATCCCAGCAGGTCACGTAATCGCTCTGATAGATTGTTTGTTCACTAGAATAAAATGGACAAGATAATTTAACCGAGCCTTCACGGTCATCAGCTCGCGTTGCGTTGGTGAACAGAGGGGTTTGTATTCTGATCATAGTTTCTCCAGATCCCATCCACCTTACTTGCCAGATCACGATGATGGATAGATGATCTCTTAGGCAGCCTCTGGCTGCACCGCTTTCGGGCGCGTCTACCTGATCATCTAGGTTGGCCCGCGAGAGCCGAGACCAGCTCTCCGAGCCCGAGTATGATTTCGCCATGTTCTCCCTCGACCCCCTTTCTTTCGGTTCCAAGAGACATGAGCCAGAGGAGAGATTAGCAGACTTATCAGCACCTGAGTTTGGCTCATTTGATTTTGCAGACGCGATGGCCGACAGTTCAGAGGATCGCTCCCGAGGTCCACAACCTGTGCACTTTGTGTTGGACCAGGGTGCGATCAACTCCACCCTGATCGCCTCCCTCGAGATCGTTCAACAGCAGTTGAGGGATGAGGGAGCATTCATGCTTGATATGAGGAGAGAGATGGAGCAGATGCGAGCAGAGAGAGAGAGCAGAGGAGAGACGGGCCGAGGATCCCAGCCGCAGCAGCCGCCGCCGCAACGGCAACCGCCGCGGCAGGCAGAGGAGAGCCACCGAGACCGATGTGGGAGTTGCACAACCCCGGATCGACGCTGATGCATCACTGGGTCGTACTTCCAGCGATCGTGAGGGACTTCAAGTTCCCCCGAACACCTTGCAGTTAGTCCCCCGTTTCCACGGGCTCGCCACTGAGGAGCCCCATCTCCACCTCCAGGAGTTCCTCATGATCTGTAGTACTGTCCACGATCGTCAGGTGGACCAGGATACTAGTCGGATGATTGCCTTCCCCTTTTCCTTGGCAGACAGAGAAGCCACCTGGCTGAAGCACTTGGGGAAGTTTGTCTACACCTGGGAGCAGCTTCGCATCGAGTACTTACACAAGTACTATCCACTCAGGAGGACCAATGTAGAGAGAGCCCTCATCAGCAACTTCTCCATGCTCCCCAACGAGCAATTCCATGAGGCATGGGAGAGGTTCCGTGAGCTGACTGATCGATGCCCGCACCACGAGATTTCGAAGCCCAACCTTGTGCAGAGCTTTTTCAGCGGGCTGACACTAGAGCTCCAGGGCTTTGTGAACGCTTCTTGTGGCGGGTCTTACTTCGCCAAGGATAACGACCAGGTCTGGGCCATCTACGAGGAGATGGCTGAGAACTATATGGTGATGTCTCAGACCAGGTTGTACACTCAGGGCAGACCCCATCAACAGCCAAAACCCGTGCAATACCAGAGGATAGCACGGGTCGATGCCGGTCCATCCAGTTCGTCCGCAGTAGCAGCAGCACAGGAAGAGTCGTCAGCTGCGGACATGGGGATTATCAGCGAGAAGTTGGATCGGATGGAGCTGATCGAGAAGAAGCAATGCCAGGGCATCACTCAGATGGAGCAGATGGCACAGACTCTAAGCGACATGAAGACCTAGCTCATGTGTCTCCAGGAGGCACAGACGGCTCCACAGCCACGTCTTCAGTCGCGAGGCGATACCGGTGGCAGCAGCAGCTCGTCCCAGCGCTCCAGCTCACACCAGTAGCCTAGATAGGTTCACCTTGTACAGGCGGAGCCGTACCAGCAGCCGCAGCCCACCTACCAGTCACCACTATCTCCAGACTTGCAGATAGTGGTAAAGCAGCCGGATCAGCCTCTGGCAGTACTCCCGCCAGCCCAGTACGATGCAGAGCCGTTGATGGATGTCGACGGGATTTGGTATGACTGCCCTCAGCCTGGTATCCGACGGGACCATCCCGGATTCAGGTGGGGGAATGGAGGTACCCAGCCCCAGCAACAACCATCTGGCAGGGTGGCCAGTACAGCCAGCAGAGATATCATCATCAGCAGCATCCTCCCACTTACCCCTCTCACCAGCAGCAGCACCAGTTCCAGCAGCCTCACTACCAGAGAGGCTACCCGTCGGGCTCCCATGGTCCACCATACGAGAGCCCCACCTTGGACGACATAGCCCGCCTCCTCACGGACCAGCAGGCTACTTTCAGACGGGAGATGGACGAGTTCCGCCAGGAGATGCGGGACATAGTGAGAGGGAAGGCCGCCATCCCTGCCCAGATCGAGCCGAACCCCAACAGCCTGAAGCGGAAGTCTGAGCAGGTAGTTTACACCGAGTATGCCACTCCTAGTGATCCATTTGATGATATGTCTTCAGACCTTTTTGATGATGATTTTGTCGCACTTAGGAGCGGTAGGACACCAGGCGGCGGTGGCGCCTCTTCTGAGCTACACCACGAGGACACCCTGAGAGCGCCAGATGAGGAGGATGAGAGTGGTACTGAGGTCGCTCATGACGATGACGGTGGTACTGATGCCACCAAGGATGCTGACTCCACAGGCGGTGCTGAGGCCGCCACTTCACCAGTTCGAGGAGGTGGTACTGATGTCACCCGGGATGCCGAGCCAGAGCGTGGTATTGAGGCCGCGAGACGTCCAGATGATCCAGCAGAGGGTGGTACTGAGGCCACCAGAGTTCATATAGAGAGATCTGTTGTTTTCCCTTCGCATGATGTATCTCGGAACCATGTTGTGAATAAAGGAAAAGGTTTGGTTTTTTCTGGTCCCACTGTGGTGCTTGATGTATGTGCGGATCTGGTCGTCGAGCCGTCTAGACCTTTTCCTGGTCCTTCATCTGAGAAGGACCCAGTGATCCCCTTCCCTAGAGCCCTTCAGATGGGGAAGGGGAAGAAAAAAGAAAAAGATCCAAAAAAGAGAGAGCAGGAGGAGTTCAGCCAGCACATGATTGATAGATTTCACATACAGCTGACCCTTCAGGAGGCTTTGCAGCACATTCCCCTTCTTCAACGTTCGTTGAGAGATAGGACTACAGTCAGGAGGAGGAGGAGGAACCATCACTCAGAGATCCATGTGCTGACAAAAGCCACGTGCTTCACGATTCAGAACCGTCTGTCGGCCAAGAGGCCAGATTCAGGAGCCCCATATGTCAGATGTCATATTAGAGAGCAGAGGTTCGACCGGATTCTACTAGATAGCGGATCGTCTATCAACCTCCTTCTGGCAGCCCTTCTCGACCGCTTCGAGTTGGGCACTCTTAGACAGAGCAGGACAGTCCTTCAGTTTGCTGATCGATCTGTCAAGAGGCCGAAGGGGTTGTTGCGAGACGTTGTCGTCACTATTCAGGGCCTGCAATTCCCCGTGGACTTCGTAGTGTTGGACATGGAGATCCCTGATTCAGTGACCGATACCCCCATCATTCTCGGTCGTCCGTTCTTGGCCACAACCAAGGCGGTGACTGACCATGATAGCGGGAAGGTATACTTTCGCGTCGAGGGCGAAAGTGTACAAATAGAGACGGTCGAGAACAACAGAGTCAGAGACAGACCATGCTCAGAGACCAGTTAAGATTCAGGGCAGCTGACAGATGCCGGGTTAGACATCCACCAAGACTGTGATTTTGTGATCACCGACGATGAGGCAGCATGGGAAGATCCAGCAGCACAGGCCATCCTCTCATTCCAAGACACAACTGATGCCGAGATGACAACAGAGGAGAGCCTGGAGAGCACATTCCTGGTTCAGGATACCACAGAGGCAGCAGAGCCGGTTCTTGACTGCGGCACCGATTCTAGTGATGAGGGTGGTATTGAGGCCACCTTGTGTGATGGTGGTACTGATGCCACCTTTTGTGATGCGGATCCCTCGGATTCAGAGTCTGATTGGGCAGATTGCGAGGATTACATGCCAGACCTGAGTTCCACAGAGCCTACAACGGAGGAGGAGGTAGATGCCGAGCAGATCAGAGACAGTCAGTCAGAGCAGCCTTCTCCGGTTACTGAGATTGAGAGAGAGTTTCAGTTCTCCCATACAGATTTGGCAGCATACACAGAGACACTTCAGAGGCCAGATCCACAAGCACCCAGCTGTCCAGAGCTGAAGCCGCTCCCTACTTCGCTGAAGTATCGATTCCTTGCGGGCGAGCCTGAGATGTACCCAGTCATCATCTCCGTCGATTTGACTGGAGAGCAAGAATCCCGTTTGATGGGGGTTCTTGAAAAGAACCGCAAGGCAATCGGATGGAGCATAGCAGATCTCCATGGGATTAGTCCATCACGTTGCTCCCACCATATCTATCTCGAGGATGGGGCAAAGCCATCGCGTGAGTTCCAGCGGCGGCTGAACCCCAATCTGAGGGAGGTTGTCATGAAGGAAATCTCAAAATAGTGGAGCGCAGATTTTATTTATCCCATTTCCGACTCCAAGTGGGTCAGCCCCTTGCATGTGGTGCCCAAGAAGACGGGCATCATGACTGTGATCAGTGAGTCAGGAGAGGAGATTGCTACACGAGTACCCACCTCTTGGCGGGTCTGTGTTGACTATAGGAGACTCAACCAGGCCACCAAGAAGGATCATTTCCCCCTGCCTTTTATTGACCAGATCATTGAGAGACTGGCAGGGAAGAGCCATTACTGTTTCCTGGATGGGTACTCGGGCTACAACCAGGTGGCCATCGCTCCTGAGGATCAGGAGAAGACCACCTTTACCTGTCCTTTCGGCACATACGCCTTCCGAAGCATGCCATTTGGGCTATGCAATGCCCCTGCGACTTTCCAGAGATGCATGCTGTCGATCTTTTCGGACATGGTAGGGGAATGTTTGGAGGTCTTCATGGATGATTTCTCGGTTTACGGCGACGGATTCGACTCCTGTCTTGACTGCCTAGACCGAGTACTCCGGCGATGTATAGAGGTTCACTTGGTGCTTTCTTGGGAGAAGAGTCACTTCATGGTGACTCAAGGGACGGTGCTTGGCCACATCATCTCCAACAGGGGCATGGAGGTTGATCCGGCCAAGGTTGATGTCATTAGAAAACTCGCATCGCCGTCCAATCTAAGACAGTTACGGTCATTTCTGGGGCACGTCGGTTTTCTACCGACGATTTATTCATGATTTCAGCAGGATTGCCCGACGTTTGACCGACCTCTTAACGAAAGACACCGAGTTCCTTATCGATGACAAGTGTTTTTCGTCCATCGAGACTCTCAAGCAGTGTGTTATAGAGGCTCCTGTTCTTCAGCCGCCTTATTGGTCTCTCCCATTCGAGATCATGACGGATGCCTCCGATTTTGCCGTGGGGGTCGTGCTGGGACAGAGGAGGGATGGAGTCCCCTTTGCTATCCACTACGCTAGCCGCACATTGGATTCCGCCCAGCGGAATTATACGGTCACAGAGAAGGAGATGCTAGCCGTAGTGTTCGCCCTAGATAAGTTCAGATCTTATATCATTGGATCTAGAGTGACCTTGTACACTGATCACACCGCCATCCGGTACCTCATGTCAAAGAAGGATGCCAAGGCCAGACTGACTAGATGGATCCTTCTACTCCAGGAGTTCGACATTGAGATCAAGGATAAGCTTGGAGTCAAGAATGTGGTGGCGGATCATCTCTCCCGTTTAGAGCAGCCTGAGGAGTCTGAGCATATTGATCCCATTTGTGAGACCTTCCCAGATGAGGCAATCCTTGCTATCGCCTCACTCCCGTGGTATGCCGATATTGTGAACTTTCTCGTTGCTGGGAAAGTCCCACAAGATTGGCCCAGGTAGAGGCTTGAGACCTTCCTTGCGAAGGCCAAGTCCTACCACTGGGAGGATCCCATCCTTTACCACGAGGGAGGGGATAGTGTCTGGCGTAGGTGCGTTCCTCAGGAGGAGCACCATAGCGTCCCCACTTACTGCCACAAGCTTGAGGCAGGAGGACATCATTCTGGGAGGAGAACGGCACAGAAAGTGCTCCAATCCGGCTTGTGGTGGCCTACCCTCTTCAAGGACTCTGATGAGTTCGTGAAGGGGTGTACTAGCTGTCAGAGGATGGGCACTTGTGGACAGCGTGATATGATGCCGATGCAGCCCATTCACTTCTGTGAGGTTTTTGACGCATGGGGAATCGATTTCATGGGTCCATTACCTAAGAGTCATGAATTTGAGTATATTATGTTGGCCGTTGATTATGTTAGTCATTGGGTTGAGGCTATCCCCGCCCGAGCCGCTGATGCGAGGACAGTTTGCAGATTTCTGAGGAAACACATCATCACGCGGTTCGGGGTTCCTCGAGTGTTGATTTCAGATGGGGGGTCTCATTTCATCAACGACCAGGTGAAGGCCCTTGCTAGCGAGTTCGGTATAGACCATCGTGTTGCTACACCTTACCATCCACAGACGAATGGTCTAGCCGAGGTGTCGAACAGAGAGATCAAGACTATATTGCAGAAAGTCGTCCGCCCTGACCGAAAGGATTGGTCACAGCTTTTGGACTCAGTCTTGTGGGCATATAGGACGTCTTTCACGACACCATTGGGTACATCTCCCTTTCGTCTCGTTTATGGCAAGCCGTGCCATTCGCCTGTTGAGCTGAGACACAGGTAACTTTGGGCAGTCACTGAGATACTTATGGATCCAGATGGTGTATAAGACCAGAGAAGGGCAGAGTTAGCAGCCCTGGAGGAGTTGAGAGATACCGCCTTCTCAAACAGCCTACAGTATAAGGAGAGAGTGAAGGAGTGGCATGATTCTCACATCAGCCACAAGCATTTTGAGCCTGGACAGAGAGTATGGCTGTTTGATGTGAGGCTTCGTTTATTTCCAGGGAAGCTACAGAGCAAGTGGAAGAGACCTTACTTGGTGAGAAAGGTACACGACAACGGTAGCATTGATATATCCGAATTGTCTTTTGAGAGTACCTTTCGAGTGAACGGCCAGCGGCTCAAGCCATTTCTAGATCATGAGCCGCGGGTCGTAGATGTTGCCCCTATTCATTTTGTGTGAGATGTGGTCTTTGACTCACATCTAGCGCATGTCACGCCTGATTTTCACTGATCTTCCACCTTGTATAGATCCAGATGTCCATATCATCACATTCTTTAGTCCCACATCCCTTTCTTCATCTTTTGATTATGCTATACTTAGGGGGCACTTTACCCTAAGTATAGGGGGATGTGAGACCTTTGGGTATTTCTTTTGTCTCTGGATACCCCTGTTTTGCTGCCTATACTCAGGGATATTTTACCGTAAGTATAGGGGGGTAGACCCTGTACATTCTCCACTCGGTTCTCCTTTCGTGTACAGCCTGCTATACTTAGGATTACTTGATCCTAAGTATAGGGGGAAAACCTGAGATCTCTTGGACTTTCTATTCATTCATTCGTCTTTGTATATAGCCTTCCTTTTCACTTCCCTATGCCTAGCACGAGTTATGTCTTCTTCATCGCTCTTGACTCTGAGGACATCGTTCGAGCTAAGTATAGGGGGGTGTGTATATATTTCATATATACTTTAGCCATAACTCATACTTTGTGTGAGTGTGTAAATAAATAAAATGGCTAAAAACCCTAAAAACCCTAAAAACCCTAAAAATTAAAAATTTTCACGTACATAAACATTCTTTTATTTGCACATCAATAGCTAGTGTACAAATTATTTTTGTAAAAATGTTTTCAAAAATCTTTTGTGTAAAGCTTGTGTAAATATTTTCTTATCAAAATTATGTATATAGTACAAAATTTTTTCCAAAATGTTTTGAAAATCAAAAGTTTGCAAAAATCTTGTGTAAATGTGTGTAAATACTTTTGCAAAACTGGCACTACATGCATCATCCATTCATGATTTCAAAACATTTTTCAAAACTTTTGCATGGTTGTAAAAATTTGTGTAAATAGCATCTTTTGTACATATGTATATAGTTTTTCGGGATGATAGTTGACATTTAAACTAGCCTGGAATCAAATTGAGAAATGGAGCTTGATTAAGATCTTAATTCACCTAATTTATAAGAGGAACCTTATAGGTCTTAGGTTTAAGGCTTTTCAGGTCCATGGTGACTTAATTCTTTGAGTCCACTAGGCTATGATCACATGTCATCTCAATGAGCCTAAGTAGAGCACTTAACAACAACACATGACTCATATAGACAATGTCTTTACTTGGACACCAGCACTTTGCACCGAGCTCTCTATGGAGGAGGTGGTGAGGAGGCAGTCTTCCTTGACTTGGGGTAGCATATGAGGGTAGTACTTCTAGGCGGAACCTCTCTTCTTCTTTTAGTGAAGGAAGTGCATCTCAACTTGGTCTGGTTGCCATGAGGTCTAACGACGGGAGTTGTGGGTTGCAATAAAGCTTCAAAAGAGGGATAGTCTACTGGCTCAAGAGGAAAAACTCCTTGTATATATGCTGCACATGTATATGTTGTATATATGCACTTGAAAAAAAAATGCAAAAAGAAAATAACTCCAAAAAAATGGTGGGTCTGATAGAAAATGATAATCCCACCGGAGTATGTATGTAGAGTGCAATAAGCAAAGCTTGAGATTCATGTCCCACCTTATGTAGCTTGCAGCAGGGAAACTTGGCTACACTGGTCAAGCTCCCAGGGATACATGGCTACACTGGCCATGGTCCATTCTCTTCTTCCTCCTCTTCTTGAGCCAGTTGAACTTGAACTTAGAAGGGAATACCCCATTCCTCGAGGAAAGAGTGGCCAGATTGAGGTCATAGAGTTACCTTGTTGGGGAGGGTTGTCAAGTTGCCATTTCTGAGGTGGAGAGCTTATACCTCACTTTCACAGGACAAGGAAAGATTCATGGTCTTCAGGGTTTGTGTTTGATGACTTGTTCTGACCTGGATTATTGAGGAGTCTTGATTATAGATTAGTGGAATTTAGAGGCTGTTGAGTTTTAAGCTTGAGTCCAAATAAGGTTCCGACACATTAATAATCCAAAGATCTGATCGAGCTCCATAATTCAATTTAATAAAGGCATGTTTAATAATCAACTTTGATCCATGTACATTCTTCTCTTTTTCTTTTTCTTTCTTCTTTTTCAAATAAGTGTTTGCTAAGGGACTAGCAAAGTTAAGTATAGGGCGGTGATGAATACTCATTCATCACTCTTTATTCTTATATTTTAGCTACAAAAACCTTTGCAAATGCATGTATATATTTGTAAATATAAATAATTACCAAAAGCATGCATGGTGTAAAAAGTAATAATTAGCATGTTTTTGTGCAAAAATAAAAGAATAAAGATCAAAAAAAAAGAAAAAAGAGGGAAATATTTACAATAAATATTGAGCAACCTAACCCAAGGGAGGGCTCAGCATGGGCCTGACTGCATAAAAGCCAAAGTAGAGGGAGATAGGGGCTCATGTGTGTAAATATACCTGTAAATATAATAAAAATATTTTCCTCTAAAAATAGAAGAAAATGGGCTTGTAAATACTTGTATATATTTATAAATATAAAAATCAAAATAAAAATAGAAAAATAAAAAGAAAACAAAAACCTTTACCTTGTGCATATTCATCATGTACATACACTCACCTATATTTATTTAACCTTATAAATAAATAAAATTAATTTCCAAACATTTTGTAAATCTTTTATCTTTTATGTTGTAAATAAATAAATTAAAAACCACTAAAACAAAAACAAAATAAAAAGAACAAAATAAAAAATTAAAAATCGCATTGTAAATATACCATGTATATATATGTACATATGTATTTATTTCACCTATGTATATACATAATAAAAATAAAATAAAAATATCTTTTTATTCCTAATTTTATGATATAAATAAATAAAATATAAAAAAGGAATAAAAATGTATAAAAAGAACTAATTAAAAATCAAAATTAAAAGTCCTATATTGTATATATACCTATGTATAGTACTATATTGTAAGTACCCTATTTTTATTTTGAAAAATTAATTAAAAATCAAAAATAGAAAAAATTAAAACAAAAATGTTTCATGTTTTGAGTTTTTAATAAATAGGCCATTTACTAATTTTAATTGATTTTCTAAATATTTTCCACGTGGCCTGTCCCCATTGGTCCACGGGGGTTGTTGACCGCCCGGTCAACTCCCCCCCCCCAGGACCACCTCTCACGGGTATTAGGCGGGCGACCCGATTTCTCCTAATTCTAGCGCCTAAACCCGACCACCTCGCACCTAAACCCCGGGTTCGTTTCATTCACATCACCTCCGACACCCTCGCTAGGGTACCCACCTCGAGATCCGCGCTTCACGCAGCCCTACCCGACCCATTCTTATCGGACTCCTGGCAGTATAAGGGCTGAGCTCCGCCACCTCATTCTGCATCTTTGTCTCGTCATTTCTCCACCCAATGACCTCCATCTTCCGCGCGAGAGTGACAGCTTGCCCCGGAGGTGTAGCAGCGAGGCAGAGGGTGCTCGAACCACTGATCCAGCGAGCTAGCGCCGCCGTGCTCCGCCCAGAGCAGGAGCTCGAACCTCGAACGACGATGGTCCTCGAGGCAAGGACCTAGAGCACCAGCTGCTCATCCCCAGTCGATCCCTCCACCCAGGTAGCATTGATTCTTTCTCGTTCCCTCTTATTTTGGTTTAGCCCCAAATCGCACCGTCGCCGACCTTCACTGATTCCGACCATCTCACCCTTCCGTTCGATCATCGGAATCTCCCATCACGTTCGCCCTTCCCTCGCGCATCTTCTCCGCCCCTCCGTTCAACCCAGCTCGCACAGGAGCTGGGGTTCGAACCCCTTCGCCGTCGCTTCGCCGGGGTTCGCCCGCACCACCTCACCGTTCACCTTCACCACCGCTAACGGGGTCGAGGCAGTTTGCCCTCGACCCAGAAGCTCTTTGGTTACGCTTTGCAGGTCAATCGAGGGATGTCTGAGGCCTTTCGACTTTTGCACTGTAGCTTCTCCTCCGCCTGAGTTGACAGAGCTCTCCGGAGCTCTGTCGGTTCATCAGAGGTGCGCCACAGACGCGGGGAGTCGAGCTGAAGCTTCTTCGATCATCAGAAGCCCCCGCGGAGGCTCGGAGCGCGCGTACGGGGCCGGCGAAGTTCACCGGCCACTTGTTCTTCGAGGATCTCCAGCTACCGTCGGATCTCCTCCATCTCCAGTTTCGATCTGCGCCATCCATTCCAGGAGTAGCAGCTACCGCACGATCTTCAGGAGGATCGATCCAGACCGCACGATCGAAGGAAGAGACGCCAGCGATCCAGGGCTGTCAGATCTCCACGTGTCACCCTCTCCTTCGACAATCTTTCGAGGGTTTAGCCACAACGCGCTAGGACCGTTCGATCAGCTACGTGGCACGCATCGGAGTCCCTCGAGATTTAATAAGGGGTAATTGCTCTTAGGCCCCTCTGTTTCCTTTATTTCGTATTTAGTCCTGTAAATATATAGTTTAGTTGTTTTATTTATGGTTTATTTGTACTTTGGACCTGAGGTTTATTTTATTTGCATGTATACCCCTGCCTATAGTGTGTCACGTGCATCGACACGTGTGTTTTCGGGATATTTGCATACTCAGTCCTGTAGTTCCTAGATGTTATGAAATGAATGAATATTTGTGGATATTTACAGATATGCCCCTGTGAGTAGTTTTTATGCGCATGTGCGTTATATTAGTGGGTAAATTACACTAAGGTTCATGGGCTTTTAGTACGAGTTATTATTTAGCCCAGAAACTTTATTTCTTTGCAAATAGGTCCCTGTGTGCCCCAGAAACGTGCGGCGCGCGTGATTTCTTGGGAATTTTGCACCGGACTCCCTGGAACTTTGGATAATTGCATACAGGTCCCTGTGCACTTTACCTAGGTTTTATTTTTGAATACAATAGCAAATCAACTCCAAATTCAATGAAAATTGGATACATGGCTCCTGCCATGTTGTAAAATTTTCTAGAATTTTTGGAGACATTTTTGTTGTTATTTGATATTTTCAAAAAAATCAAAAACATCCTTTTTCGTCACTATTTAATTTAAAAATTCACAAAAAATAGTAAAATTCATCTAAAAATTACAAAAAAATTAACTACTTTTTCTTTAGTTGTGTTTGATTTTTTGACCAATTTTGGTCATTTTTCATTTTATAAAACTCATAAAAATTGAAAAACACCTAAAAAACTATAAAAATTCTAATAATTAATTTAAAAACCCATAAATCATAAATCCAGTGGCTAAATTTTCTTTGTAGTGTTTACTATACAGGAAAATTACCTCTAGGCTTTTTGGGGATCTTTAGATATTTTATCTAAGTCCCTCAAGATTGGCTGGACATTGTTGTTATTTTCTTGCCTTGTTTTATTTTTAGAAAATTAAAAAAAATCAGAAAAATACCAAAAATTAACCAAAAATAGTAAAAAAACATAAAATACATAAAAATATTTTTATTTGAATTTTTGGTTGATTTTTGATGCATTAAATAAATTGTTGTGTTTGGCATATTCCGTGTTTTCCTTATTTTCTTAATTAATTAAAAATCCAAAAAATATAAAAAGACTAATAATCCACCAAAAACACCTTTTATTTTATTTTATTTTATTTTTGACTACTTCGTAGGCCGCAAAGCCATCACGTGTTCCTTGTGTTCGACCCTGGTCGCTATACCAGGTTAATAAAATAGCAAGACTGCTATTAGATGTTTGATTGATTTTTATCATATTTGGTGGTCTCTTTTTCTTGATTGACTGAGTTTGATTGCTTGGGTCGCAACGACCATCGACGACCTTTTACCCGAGTGATCAGGACCATCATCATCAGTCGATATTGGGATCATCATTAGACATAAATTGAGTAGGATCGACCAAGAATGTATCCTCAGCAGTTTCATATTGTTCAAGCCTAAACCGGTTATTGGAAGTAGTATGGTCATGTCCGGCCTGGGAAGTCTCGCAAACATCAAAGTAAAATGGCTCAAAATCATTATCAGAAAAAGTAGGAACAATTTCAGCCTGGCGAGCCTCTATCAGATCATCATCTTTATTAAAAGGCCCAAATTCCTTTATAAAAGCAATCAAATCAAATTTGACCCGATCGATCTCTTTTGAATCAGGGTGAATAGGAACGGATTCGTCAGTGAAAGAAGTTGAATTATGTATGTCTTGTCTAGTCTCAGAATCTGCCTTCTGCTCTAGGGTGTCTATTGTGTAAATTCCACGGATGTCATCAATGCATCTCCACATACCAGAAGGGGGAACTCCAAGGTATATGCTTTCCAAGTCTTCCTCCTTGAAGAGGAATTCCTGGGTTTCCTTATCATCCAACATATAACAAGAATCTCTGATATTATAATCGAGGTCAAATTCCTTAGGCTTGGCTAACACGGGCGGACTCTCATGGGATGCAGGTCTCTGGTCAGTAGTGGGTGTAGTGATCAACACATCGCTCCCTACATCAGAACGGAGGCGAATCTCTCATGAACCATAATTAATAACAGCTCCCGCAGAGGCGAGGAAAGGCCGTCCCAGGATGATTGGAGGGTGCTCCACTGGGGTGGAGGTCTCCATGTGCATTACAACAAAAACTGAAGTGAAATTCATGCCCTGAATAAGAATGACAACGTTTTCTAGAATACCCTTCGGCCTCTTGGTAGATCCATCAGAAAATTGAACTATCATCCTGGTTTTCTTGATGGGCCAAGATGAAGAGACTGTACCATAGAGAAGGATATTATATTGATTGATGAACCACCGTCAAGGAGAGCGTTATCACAAGAATAGTCAGATATGGAGCAACTCACAAGAGGTGTGGTAGTGTTCCCTTTCTTAAAATACGGACGGTGAGAGATGGTGTAGGCAGTGGCCATGGTCAAGATGTGACGCTCAGATCGTCTCCTTCGCTTTCTCTTTTTGTGTTGAGGAGTAGATAAATCTGTCATGGCCTGTTGAAGTGGGGCTTTAATGATCTCCTGAAGGGTGGCCACCACTTCGGGTTCAGTCAACATTTTTTTGAATTTTTGGACCTCATCCATACAAGGGAGTAGGTCAGAATCAGCATTTACACGAGGATTGCCCAGAGCAGTCTGTATAGTGGAATCCTCGAGGTCAAGGTTGGGACATGATGTGAATATATGTGTGGGTAAATGATCGGGAATTTGGGTCTTCTCCTTACAAAATGAATCAATAATGTGTCTCCCAGAATCTTTTTGGATTTTTAAAATTTTCTCATTTTTTGTATTTTGGGCGATTGCAAGCTCTCATGATTATCACAAGTGAATCCATATCCTCAAATAATGGAGCAGTGTTCTGGCTCGTATTTATGTTAAATAGATTGCTAATCCTCGAATTCATATGCTCCATCATCTGGTTCAGGGTCTCAAGTGTAGATATCATTTTAAAGATGACTCCAAATTCCCAGGATCGGTTGGGTTGAATGAGGGTGGGTGAAAATCAAAGTCTTCCGATTCCTAAAATAATGGGTTAGGTAGATATGCACAAAAATCAAGAAGAAAGTCCTCTTGGAAAAAGGAAGGTGGATCGTCTGGAGAGTACGAGGTATCCGCGAAGATCAGATTAAAATAACTCTAGTCGACCATCTTTGAAACAAAAGATGAGATCAGGAGAGCATGAGGGTCAAGTCAAAAGATATGGAGAAAAAGGCGCAAATACACAAAAGGATCTAGCAAGCACACAAGCAATCAAACACAATACAATCCCCTAGTTCACCAACTCAACTCAAAGTGAAGATCGTGAAGGTTTGATCAATTATCTTGTCAATTTTAGAGTTTGGTGACAATAGAATCTATCAGAGCGGTTAAAGCGAGCAGTTAGGAACTTAATGCTCTCAGGAGACTAGCCCAATCCCAAAGTTAGATCTTTCCCAACCAGTTTGAATTGCGGACCGTTTACCGGCTACCCGATCAATTCAAGCTGTTAAGGACGTCACGGGCCGCTTTATCGGCTACCGGAGAGATCCTCACTGGAGAACGACTAACCCAAGATAGTAGTCTGAAAAGAGTTCGGGCATGGCTCTAGCCTAGTGTGCGGGTCGCTCTCTCGCTCAAGCAAACCAAACAATGAGGGGGTTACTCTCCCCAAAACAATGATTTTTCCTTATGTTTATTTTAGGGTCGAGTTTTCTTTAGTAGTCCCGATTTTAGCAGTTATCACTTGATTTAAAATATTTTCAAAGAATCGCCTACCGAGTGTCCAAATTCCTTTTTAACTTATGTGAGTGAAAATGAGGAAGGAAATCGGAAATGCCAATGTGCGATTAAAAACAATGATGCATGCAGAGGTTAGAGATGCGTACCTTGTCGCCAGAACTCTACATGCAAGTGATCCGCGCAGAATTGAAATAAACTATCCTATATGCAAATGCAAGTGAACCGTCTTAGATGATGGCTTCTATTAACGGGCAAGAACAAGTTAATTTGACTAAGTCCAAATTACGCTCTACTCTATAGGCATAGAAATTTCTTGTTTATGGTGTTTGGACCTAATTAATTACCTAACTCAAGAAAATTAATTAAAGCAATCAAGAGGTAGCTCACGAAATCTACGGGGAACAAAGAAAAATAAAGGCGATGAAAACAAAACCGGTGAAGTCCCCCAAGTGCACCGACACTTGGCGAAACAGACCCCGCAACAAATGAATGTCCGTTTACAGAATTCAAATGCTAGAAAAGAAAAAACTCTCTCTCTCTCTCTTTTAAATTTTTTATTCTTTCTTTTCTTCTCACGCTATCCTGCAACTTGGTGAAGAATCAAGTCGCCTTTACGTCGCTTGGGTGCTTCGGCTCTCCTAGGATCGCCTCCTTCGCTCCGCGGGCCCTCGCAAGAAAAAGAAAAGAGAATGTGTAAGAAATACAATTATCAAATATGAGAGAAAAATGAAACAAATGCAGTTATATGAACAACGAAGTGAATGGCAAAATGTAAACAAATATTTACAACCAAGAATAGCAGGTTAAAAGAGAAACCTAACTATCCTCGTCGTGCCTACCCGGCAACAGCGCCATTTTGTTGAGCACGAGATTCTCATGAATCGGAAATTAATAATGAAATTAAGAATAGCATGTCAAAAAACCCGTGACATATAAAAAATATATTTTTTTATTTTTGCTACTTATTAACATGTATAGCAGATGTGGTCGAATTCAGGGAGGCTACAATTCCTGAGGGTTATTCAATTAATCAGAAATTAATTAAGAGAAAATAAGAATCTCAAAGGACAACTATCCTTGATTTTTGTGATTTTTTCTTTTATTTTTTAATTTTTTATTTCTAATATTTTTTATATTTTCTGATTTTCAAATTTTTAGTGATTTTGTATTTTTTTAATTTTCAGAAATAACGAACAATATGAACAAGCACGAGAAATATGCACAGCAACTTTTTTTGTAATTTTTTATTATACCAAAAATATTCAAAAAAAAGAAAAGATATTTTTGAGTTTTAAAAGTTTTGAAATGTTTTTGAAAATTTTTATGGAATTTTCATATGTTTTTTTGTATTTTTCTAAATATCAAATAGTGAGAAAATGCAAAATTATGCACAGCCTGGAGTAATTTACAAAATAAAAATATTTAAACCCAAAACTCCTGGAAACTATTTTTATGACAAAATAGAAGCAATTATCTACAAACGAAAATAGAAATCACAATTTTTGGATTTTTGTAGAATTTTTTATGATTTGTATAAGATTTTTGATATTTTTCATTTTTTGGGTTTTATAGATAATTAATACGTGAAAATTGATGAGAAATTAAAAGACAATGAAATAAAACTACCCTAATTTTTTTGAAATTTTTGGAGTTATTTTCAAATTTTTATGAAATTTTGAATTTCAAACATGGAAAATGACATGTTTTTGATTTTTTAATAATAATAAATGAAAACAAAATTGATGAAAAATATATACAACATTTAGGCATATAGCAAGAACACATAGAAATTTTCTTTGAATTTTTGCAATGATAAAAACATTTATTCCATCAAGAAGATCATGCAAAGTCAAGTCTGTAAGCACAGGGACTGAAATGTAATAGTTCGGAGTTTTTGCATCTAAAGTTAAGAATAAATAAAATAGGATGAAGTATGCAATTTACCCATAATAATGTGCGTTGCATGTGATCTGGATTTGAAGGCGGGGATGTCTCTGCAATTTAAGAAACCTTGGAGGAAAACTTTACAAAATTTCCAAAGATATTTTTTTCATTCAAAAACCCAACTTAGGGCTTCTTCGTTGCTCTTCTCAAAGGGCTAAAGAGGGAGGGAACCAACCGCTGCCTCCTTCAACAAGGCGGAGGAGCTCCGCAAGGCACGCGAGGCGGCGTCGGAGTGAGATCGGCGGAGCACTTCCGCGCACGGAGGTGTGGTGAATGGGGCGCCACGCGTCGGCGCGGTGGTGGAAGGTGGCGCGCTGTCGCGCATCGACGACTGGAGGGGCGAGCATCGCCGCCCGCGCGCGGCTGGGTGCTGGATGGAGGCACTGGGGGCGCCGCTGGAAGGCACGAAGGGACGCGGGCTCGTGGGAGGAGGGGCTGTTGGCCGCGCGCAGGGCTGGAGTTTCGAAGGGACGGCGACAGAGGAAGGCGCGGAGGACTCGGTGGGAGGTGGAGGCATGCTCCGCCCCGCGGGCCTGGAGCGGGGGAGGTGCGACCCTGCTGCTTGCGGATTTTTTTTTGTTTTTTATATTTTTTATTACTTTTGTAAAGCAGAATATAATTAGTAATTATGAAAAAAAACGTTTTTATTTTTTGTAAATCCGAAAAATAAGAATTAAAAAATAGGATATAGATTTTTTTTTATTTTTTTATGTTTATTTTTTTTGTTTTTTAGTGATCCTACAAAATAAATGTGAGGGATAAAGAAAACAAATAGCTTTTATTATTATTATTTTATTTATTTATTTACAACTCGGAAAAATGAACAGGGATCCAGCAAAAATGAAAGGATCGAATCTGATTCTCCAACCACCGTGCGTGGTCGGAGTTGATAGATCGTGGAAGATAGAAGAGAATGCGTAGAGATCGAGAAAATGAGATGAAAAATCGAGTCGGTGGTGGATCAAATCGTGATGGGATTTTAAGATCTAAAAAAAGATGACAAAATGAAATTATGAAATTTAAACTACGATTAACTTAGATAAAAAAATGAAAAAAAAAATTAAAATGTGGATCTCACCTTAGGAGCGGAAATGGACCGTGATCGCCTCGACAAGGCCGACTTGCTGTCACCGGACGGCTTTGAGACTAGGCAACTTTCTCGACGAAATTTTCTCTCAAAGATCGGGCTCCTCTCTTTAAAGATTGATCAAGTTGGAATGAGGGAGAAGGAGCCATATATATATATATATATATATATATATAAGATAGAATGAAATTTGAATTTTTAATTTTTGTCGATAAAGAGATAAGAGAGATGAAAATTGAAATGAATTTTTGAATTTTTTTTCGGTGGAAGAGATAAGAGAGATGAAAAGAGATAAACTATTTACAAAATTATCTATATTTTTTAATTTTGTTCACTTTATTATTTGAATTAAAAAGTGGTATTTTTTATGGTGGTTAATTAAAAATAGCAACTATATACATATACTATATACATGTATGACATTATATAGAAGGGTAAATGAGGAAATTAGCCTATTTGTTTTAAGAATTTATTATTTTTTTTATTTTTATTTTAAATAATTAGTAAGAATATATACAAATACAATATGCGCAAAATACATGGGAAAATTGCACAAACCACCCTAGAAAACTGACTTTTCAACCGTAACTCCAAAAATTATGAAAATACAACCATTTTAAAGATAATTTAATTTCGAATCCAATGGAAGTGAGATTGATTCAATTTGAGCTCATATGGGTCCGAAATTGGTCTTTCAATTAGTGCTTAGTGGCTTTTTCCAAGTATGGTTACTTTTATTCTGTACAAGATTTAATTGTACAATTATTTTTATTAATTAGGACACATTTTTATTTACAACTTTGGTTTTGAAATTTATTTGACTTGGGGTCAATTAAGGCACAAATAAATTGGTATTAGTTTTATACAGATATACACAAAATAAGTGAGAAGTATTTACAACAATACACACGCATTTTTTTATTTTCCGCTTAAGGACCCTTATCTCCCCCTACTTTATTCATGGTCGATCAAATCAAGTCTTGACCTTCTTTCAGGGTTTGGGTCAGCCTGTATACAGTCTTCTTTTTTATTTTATTTTCTTTATTTTTCCTTTCTTTCTTTATTTCTTTATTTAGGTTAAAATTAGTAAGAAGTGACAATATTTACACAGAGATGCAAGTAAGTAAGAATATGGAGTTAGTGTTATATGCAGGTGTTTTATAAGGGATTTTAAGCTAAAATAAATGAATAAAGATGACGAATCGCAGATTCATCGGTATTACTAATAAGAATAAATAGAAAATAGAAAAAATGCAAACTCAAATAAATCACAAATAAATCCAAAACCAAATTTCACATCAGACGGACTAAAACACACATATCTTCCTCATATAGTGTCCAAATTTGGTCACTAAATTTTAAGTACTTCATTTTCAAATACTTTCAAAACAAGACTAATTTCATAAAATTCTGATCTCATAGTGAAAGTTGGATTTTGGGCCTCTTTTGCGCATTTTATCTTTTTACGATTTTTGACCTGAGTTTTTATGTACATAATTAACCTTTTTAATTTATTTTTTTATTTGTGTTCTTCGATGAAAGTTTTATCAATCTGCATAGAAATCCAAATATAGATCAAGAGTGAAATAAAAGAAACTAGATGTGTTCGAGTGACCTTTGTGAGTTTGTACAAAAATCTCTTATTTCGTACTCCTATTGTATTTCCCTACTTTCTTATTCCTTAAAAATAAAAAAAGATTAATGTGTAATTAAGTGTCTTTTATTTTATCGTATTTTTTAATTTTTATCCTCTTTAAAAATCACTAAATAATTGTAAAATCCTTAAAAGCCGGTTTTATATACATGGAGAACCACCAAAAATAGCACTTTGTACAGATAACCTCTTTTGCTCTCGATTCATTCATGAAAGTTGTAGATTACTGATGAATCTCCATTTCATCACCTTTATTCTATCATTTTGGCCTTAAAAACTCTAGTAAATGCATGTAAATACCCCTAAATTGCATAAATTAACATTCATGCGTTGTTGAACAAATTGTGTATAAAATATGGATTTTAATATCAAAATTATAGAATAAATAAAAGAAAAGAAAAGAAAAGAAAAATAACAAAATATCAAAGATATTTTACGACCCTAAACCCCGAGACCTAGGTATCTTGATGACTAGGTCGACAAGGAATAAAGTAGGGGGAGATAAGGGCCATCGATATAATAAAATGGTATTTAATAATTCATTCGTTATTCATTTTTTGGGGACCTATTTTATTTTCCACTTTTTATATTCAAATAAAGAAACTTTGAAAATGAAAGTTGTAGATAATAAAATATAGAAAAATACAAAATTAAGTCTACACAAAAATAATATACAGAGTAAAGATATAGTATGAATAAATTTCCAAAAGCCCAACTTCCCAGACCCATATCTCTCAAATAAAAACTCAAAATATATCAAAATCATATTTAGTTGTATATAACTTTAATAAGTTTCATATTTTTTGGAGTTGAGTGAAAGTTAGGTATTGGACCCCTATTGTATAATATACCTATTAAAATAATCATTTGTTTATTCTTTATTATTTTTGTAATTTTATATTTTTAAAATTTTAAAAATATTATTTATATTATATGTACATATTAAAATAGGAGTAAAGAAAATACTAAAATAAAATATGCATATAAAATACATAAATGAATTACCTTTACTTATACCTATATATTTAATATACCTATTTATTTAATTGTATATATTATATCAGAAAAATATAATAAAAAATATTTAATTATCTAAAAATAAGGTATAATTTTATAAATAATAAATTGAATTAATAAAATAAAAAATACAAAATAAAAATAAAAGACCTAAATACATAGATGAGTATACATATAAATACACCCCTAAAAATTAACTACTAATAAATAATCTCAAAAAATAAATAAATATCATAATAAAATACTAAATAAAAAAATAAATATTTTTATTTTATACTTAAAAATTAATAAAAGTGTTTACTATTTTAAATAATTATTTTTGAATAAATAGGCAGTTTTGTCCTGTAGTGTGCCTACGTGGACCAATCGTGGCACTCCATTCATTGACTCAAGTCAAACTCCCCGTCTTTCAACTCTGACTCATGTCAGAACCTCGAGATCCTCTTCTTCTCCGAATTTTCAACGCCTCCCTGGTGGTCCTTTCACCTCGAGCACTTCACGAAATTCATCCACCTCACATTCGTCTATCTTGTGGGATCAGTAGATCCTCTCGATCTGCCTCGAGCACTTCAATAATTGCCGCCCAAGATCACTCAAACTCACTATTTATAAATAAAGACTCCCCTTCCGCCTTCTTCTTTTGATCCCTCTTGGAGATCCTACGTGCAACCTCGTGTGTGTATGTGTGTGTGAACCACCGGTGACAGCGGTGGCTTCCCCCGCGATTGGAAGCCAAGGTGCAAGGAGAAGGGGAGGTCCATTGTGGTGCTCCAGCACGCCCTGCTTCCTAAGACCATCTCAGGTATAAGAGATGAGTTTTCCTTTTCTTTAGGTAGCTTTCTTTCCCATCTTTTAGTTCCAGTCCGTGGTTTCACATTTCAATAAATAGTTATAATAGATTAGGCAAAATGCCCTTGTCGGAGCTCTTAAGCTCCGACCTTATTTCACTATGCTCCGACCTATCCCTGACTCTCTAATAACAGCCATCACCTCCCCCTGCATTTTCTCCATCTAATCCGACCACCTAGCCAACCGGATCAACTCTTCGATCTGTGAACAAAAGGTCCACCTCTATCGTTTGCCGGACCTTCGTCGCCCCCTCATACCTTGTGCGTTTCAGCTTCAAAACTGGTCAGGGTTATTCGCCTCGAGCCATAGTACCATTTCGTTTAGGTGCCGAGACAAAAAGGAGTCCCTCTAGAGCTCGATAGCACCTAGATGAGGGTCCCCAGGTGCTCTCTCTTCCTCGACGTGCCAGGACACCATCGCTGGGTTCTGGATCTTTTGGAGCACTTTGATCGATGCGAATGAGTTCCGCAGAGGCGTAAAGATAAAGAGATCCATCAGACACCGTCGTGTGAAGGAGGAATCGTCGTGCGAAGTTCGAGGAAGAACACCTTCTTCCTTCTTCTTCGTGCGAAGCAGCTACCGTTCGATGAAGGGAGCGGCCCCGGTTCTAATCTCAGTCATCCCCGACGCACTCCCTTCAACCTTTATGAAAGTCCAAGATCGGATCCCGAGCGATCATCACCGAATGGGTATCGCTCATCCAGATCGCGCCACGTGTATTAGTGAAGGGAGATCGATCGTCCGATGGCAAACATAAATGGGGTAAATTGCATATCTTCGCCCCACCTTTTTTGTATTTATTAATTGGTCTTGTAAATAAAATGTTATGTAAAATAAAATAAGAATTTTGCTAATAAACCTATGTACTTCTTTTATTTGCATTTGGATCTAGTCCAGCTTAGCTCATGTATCGTCCCACGTGACTTGGGCAAATTACATGTATGCCCCTGACGATTTTTGTAATTGTTAAATATTTTAATAAAATTGAATATACGTTGTATTCTTTTGGAAAAATTGCATCTGAGCCCATATTGTTTATTTTATTTGCAAATATTCTCATGCTACGATAAGTATTTTTGTGCATTTCATCTATTTATTATAAATAGCTATTATGCTCCTAAAAATTCGCAAAAATAGGGATAGATGCCTCTTGCCTTGAACATTCACACTATGAATTTATTTTGCATTTTTGGGCTTTTTATCCAATTATTAAAAATCGAAAGGAGCTCATTTTTTTAATGTCTAACTCATAAAACACCAAAAAAATAAAAAAACATCTTTAAAAATTCCAAACAAACTTATATGGGATTTTTACCCAGCAGACCCTATAAACTTTGTCAATTACCTCCATGACCTTTGAAACAACCTAATTCCTCCCTCGACCCCGTAAAGTTTCCAACTCTTACCCCATGAACCCTCTGGGTAATCTGTTTGAAGCCCATGAGAGTTCTTAGGGTAATTTACAGGGTCGATGGGGTAATTATGTTGTGCAAAAGGTCTTAGAGGTAATTGGAAAAGTTTATAGGGTCTGGCGGGTAAAAATCCCAAGTTATATATGGTCTAGTTTATCATGTTTTAACGACAGACAAAAAATCACTAAAAATGAAAAAAAAGAACCAAAATTCTTCATAAAAATCTAAAAATTCACAAAAAATCCAAAAAAGTGTTTCTTGGTTTGTAATTTCATTCATATAAATATTTATATATTAAAATTGATTTGGATAGTTTTGGAACCTATTTACTATTTTTCATATTCAAGTCAATTTCAATCTATTTATTTAATCCCTTATTTGAGATATTTTTGACTTTAAAAATATATAAAAATTAGCAAAAATTCCAGAAAAATAACAAAAATAGTAGAAAAATGTATAAAACCCAAAAACAATTTTATTTTCTATTTTATTTATAATTATTAGTATTTATAAGTATATTACTCTATGTTATATATAGCCTTTTGTATAGTTATATTACATATATATATATATATTAGAGAAAAATAAATATGAAATCTGAAAATACAAAAGAAAATATAAAATATAAAATTAAAGCAAAATACTAAAGTATAAAATAAAAAAATAAAAATTGGGAAAATGTAGAAGGAGGCACTTACCCAGACGAAAGCCAAAGGTTGAGATCGTAGGTGGGCATATCGAACTGAAAGAAGATCTCAGAAGGAAACCTTGATACATTGATTTACCTTAATAATAAATAGAGTCAATGGTGACAGAGCCGTGGGAAGAGACGCTTCTTTCTTGCGGGGGCTTCCCAGCGAGAGAGGAATTCAGAATCCGCAACTTCCCAAGCCAACGCTATATAGAGAAGAGGTCCGCTAGGCAAATTTAAAAACTATATAATAATAGTACTAGTATACAAAAGTCTATATATATATATAGGTTCTTTAACAAACTATTATAATCTTCTTCAAACTACATAATCTAATTCCAACCTTGAATTAATTTAGAGGTGTTTTATATTATTTTAATAGTAGTAATATATTTAATAAAGATATCAAATCTGATTAAAATCAAATAATCTAATATGAAATGAAATACCTACTAAGATATGCTAGCTTGAGCCACCTTTTATATTAGTAGTAGTTTTTAAGAGCTCAAAATATCTATATCAAAATGTTAGCGAAATTTAAAAAATGTATAAAAAAATTAAAGCCCACAAAAAGATATATGTATATACAGGATACTTGACATGCTTGTACATAAATAACCATAGGCTACCCATACTGCTCTATGTGGTTCGACCTCTACGTACTTACTTGTTATACACCTTGTAGTAGAGAATAATACATTTTAACTCACTGTGTGCGCTTCATTGATTTTATTTAATTTGCGGGTTATTTGCTGATTAATCAGAAAAATATGAGTGGTCAACACACCGACTGCGGTTTTTCCTTGTGAAACCGTACGACCCTAATTTTTCCCGATCATCAATCACTCAAGACGAACAACTTTTGTGAAGGAAATTTTTGATCCGAGGTATTCTTTTATTTCTTTTCTATTTTTCTTCCTCTTTTAATTTTGAAAAATTTTGGGGTGACACGTGGCAGTCCCTAGGCATGCCATGTTGCACCCCCACTCTCTCACCCCTCTCCGTCTCTCTCTCTCTCTCTCTCTCTCCACCCCCCGGGTCATGTGAACGTGACCCTCCTTCATCTTCCCTAAAACTGCAATGCCCCCTTCCCAGCCTATTCTCCTCCACCTCCATGTAACGGCCGCCGCACCCACTCTCCTTATCCGACCGTTACAAGGCTGGCCCTTTTCCCGCATAACTGCCACCCACCCCCCTCCTATAAAGCCTCCTCCCTCACCGATCGTCCTCCCCATCCACCATTATCAGACTTTGCCTCCAGCTCCGTTCTCATCCCAGGCAACAACATCGACAAGATCTCTAACGAGTCACGATGAGGCAAAATCAGGTGCGATCCACGGTGGCTTCCCAGCCGTGTAGCAGCTTCTATCGAGTTGCAAAGCTCGTCACTATTCTGATGGCTTGAGCAACGACTAAGGAGATATCAACTCCTTCCCCAGGCGATCACTTCCAGGTATATCCCTCTTCTCGTCTCTCTGTCCTCTTCCTCGATCGGGTCATCACCAATCAACCAACTCCGATCCGCTCGATCATCTCCGATCTCCCTTATCCGTAGTTCCACCGCACACCACCTTCGAGCTTTCTCTACCTCCGCCATATCTTGCCTCCGTACGGAGGCCCATCTCCTCCTCCACCAGACGATTTCACCTCATGTCGGAGCTTTTGCTCCAATACCTCCCATCTTTGCACCATGATTCACTGCTTAGCCACCTCCATCGACTATGTTCACGCCACCTCGTGCCGCTCGTCTTCGCCCTCGACCTCTAGCAACTCTACCGTACCCCTTGGCCCTCGGCTGATCTTAGTCGACCGCCACACACTGCCCCGTGCCCCTCTGCCACTCTATGACGGCCATGTGTCAGTCGTGAGTGACCTCATTCGTCGTCGACCTCCTCCGTCATGTGCCATGCCCTCCACCCTCTCATTCACCCTCGATCTCCAGTAGCTGTTGGATCAAGGGCCAACCCTTGATCCAATGGTTGAGCCGCCGCCACGAAGGACGTCTCGAGCCTAGGCCCAATCCTCGTAGCTCAGATCGGCCCGACGTCGTATCGTCGGCCACGTAGGCTCAGGCCTCGAGACTCCACCTCGCCTCTCAAACCCCCTATGCACGTGCATGGCACGTGTTGGGGGTGGGGGGGGTAAATTGCACTCCAGTCCCTACTAGAGAACTTCAGAAGAACCCCAGCCGACTTCAGCATGTGACAAATACGTGCCCTCTTGGGCTAATTGCAACCGAGCCCTCTGAGTTTCAGCAAATTAAAAAAAGGTCCAACTGCTAGTGACATCATCCTCATGTGACAACACGTGCCCTTGGAAAATTACAGAAAGGCCCAGACGGTTTTTCCTTATTACATATAAGTCTCTCAGGGACTAGATTGAACGGAAAATAATTACTTTTATTGCATTTATGTTCCAAGAATTTCGATTTAGCATATCTTTTGTATTCGAACTCCAATTTTAGCATATAATATGTTGTTTTAAAGATTATTCTATGCTCTTTCATATTATATATCTCATGGACAGATCAGAGAATATTTGTTGATGATGAATATTTGAGGATCATTTTGATTTATACAGGCTAAAAATTGACATATTTGTGCCATTCGTTACTGAGAAGATCCTTAACTTTATATGCACGGAATAAGTGCAAGGACCTGAATTTATTTGATAATCTTATACTATTATTGATATTCTTTAGGATTTAACTTTTGTATGGGATTAATTAAGATTTATTCTTTGAAAATTATTGCAGAAATTTTGAGGCCAGATATTCTGCTTCAAAATTATTATGAATATCAATTGATCTATTTACCTGACTCACTGGGATTAATTTGAATATCTCTGAGTTTATCCTTTTGATCTGTGACTCTTTTTTAGGATATTGACTAATTTATTTGGATAAAAAATTTTAGATACAGATCCCACGCTTAATATCCCTCTCTGTTTATTTTTTGTATTGCTTCTTCATCATTGCATCGTATTATTTTTTCCCAACACAAAAGTTTAATCTAGCAATTAATTAATTATATAAATTTATTTAAAACCATGCAACTAAAAATCGCCATTCTCTGTGTTCGACCTTGATAGACTTACCAAGAAAAATTCTCCACAACATTAAAAATTTGAGGTTTTTGCTGAATCGAAGATCGTCTCCTATACTACCATTCCTTATTATTAAAGAGGTGATTTTCCGACATGATCAACAACTCGGTCCACTTATGGTTTGTACCGTGCAAAAGGTGTGGAAGATGAGATCCATGCTCCGTTGAGCATCACTGGCGAGCTTCATCAGCTCCCTCGGTTCCGGATAGGTTTGAGCTGCTAGGTAATGTTTATTAATCAATTTCCATTCCAGTAACCTAGGCGTGGCTTTTAATTTCATCAATTAGACGTAACATTGGCATAATTTTAGGATTAAAAATTGCTGGAGCATGAAGCTCCGACCCCAAATTCATCGCATTCACCCTATGTTTCGACTCGATTCCACCTCATCTTCGAACCTCTTCACCTTCTTTGCAAATCCCCATTGTGTTCAGCTCAAATTTTGCACAAATCCGAGTACCTCCACTTCCACCACCTTCGTCGGAGCTCCATCACTTTTCCACTCCATTGTGTACCAAGCTTCGCCCTTGGGTCGAGCACCTTCAGCTCAACCTCGTCACCATTTTTGTGCATGTGGCCAGCTTAGCAATGCTTAGAGGCCCCTCCCAAGGATCTGAATAGAACACTAGGTGGCACGCAGCTCCAGGGTCCCTCCAATAGACCCCAGACACTTTTGATCCCTTCTACAGTTGTGTAGAGGTTCCAAGAAGCTAGAGCAGCCATCGGAGAAGGGAAAAGAGGCTGGGTCACACCGGATTCAACAAATGAAGTTCGAGAAAGAAGACGTTCAATCCCATTCTTCCAAACCCCTCCATAGTTGTCGGATCAAGCATCGGGCATATATCTATTCTGGGTCGTTGATTAAAAGCGAAGCGATACGGAGCCCTCGACTGTTGATCACGCCACGTGGAATGTCCCCAGCCGCCCAACAACGCCCACTTAAAGGGTAAATTACCTAGGCCCACTCACTCCTTTTTGTTATTTAGTAGTCCAGGAAATATTTAAAGATGTTCAGTATTTTAAGTAAAAATTACATTGAGCCCCCTCAGTTTATTGTATATTGCATCGGAGTCCAATGCCATCTCACCGCACGTGGTGCCCCACGTGAGGTGGTAAATTTGCAGGAATCCCTCATCAAATTTAATATTTCATTTTAATTTATAAAAGTTGTCTGGAGTTCAAAACTTCGGGTATTTTTACAACAAAACCCCTTGTAGTTTATTTATATTGTAAAATGCCCCTACTATTATTGTAAATTAATTTGAATCTTTTATGTTTGATTAAATAGCTCCTATGCTTGAAAATTCTTGGAAAAAATACAGTAAATGTCTGATGTTGTGTTTATTCACGCCATGAATTTTATTTAGCATTTACTTGCATTTTTCCATATATTAACAATCAATTAGGAGTTATTTATTCCTTATTTTAATATAAAATACAAATTATAAAACAATTTCTAAAAATTGTACAAATATATATTATATATTTTATATTATTATATAATATAACTCCAGACCAAAAATCAGAAAAAATATCAAAAGAAAACAGTAAAAATTGAAAACCCATTTAACCCTATAAAAATTAGAAAAAAAATCTCAAAATTCCAAAAAAATTCTCTTCTATATTTTTATATATACATATTACTGCATATAAAAGTAGTTTTGAGATATTTTGAACTCATTATCTATTTTGAATCTCAAAATAGTTCAATGTAATTAATTATTCCATGTTTTGACATATTTCAGACCTTAAAATACCTAAAAATTAACAAAAAAACACCAAAACATTCACAAAAATAGAGAAATATATAAAAAAGATAAAAGCATTTTATTCTATAATTTTGATATAGATATATATAATCCTATAGTGACTAGATACATATATAATAATATATGTATATAAATATACATATATAATAATAATTTGTATATAATAATACAATATTATATGTATATATTTATATGTATATAATTATATGTAATTTATTTGTATTATTGATATATATATATTCAAATAAGTACCGTACATAATATATATATATTATATATAGAATAAATATATATAAATTCATGAAATACAAATAATTTTATATATGTAGTATTATTATATGTATATAATAATATGTATATTTATTCTATATATAAATATATATAGTATTTATTATATATATATTATATCTCTTAAAAAGAAATAAAAATCAGGAAAATATTTAAAAAATATTAAAATTATAAATTATAAAAACAAAATATTAAACATTAAAAAATAATAAAAATCTTAAAAATTAAATATGATTAAAAACATAAAAAATAAAAAAATAAAAAACACAAAAATATTTGGTATTTATTTAGACAATAAATAACCTATCTACATTGCTCTTCATGGTTCGACACTCTACACTTATTCACTATACACATATTTTCTAGAGTTAAAATAAAAATAAACTTTGACTCACACATTTTAATAGATTTATCTTATATTGTTGGTTGATTGTTGATTCATTTGGTTGTTGGCATCCAAGAGATGAGAGAGGTGTTGATACAACTATTGCTAAATCTGACTTGTATGACACTTCAATCCCTTCAAGACCAGATGTTAGGATCCCTCACGACAAATAGATTATCAGTATTGCAAAAAAGGAAGGAGATAACTGACAGTACAATATCTAAGAGGGACACAATTGAAAAAATCATTTTTTTTATAAGTAGTAATAACAATGCTTATGCATGATGGGCCAACACATTAGTAAAATCAAATTGATTCAGATGGTGGGGCAGGAGAGGGATGAACACCCATCTCTCAGAACTAAGACAAAACATTCTCATATTTCTGATCATGAGTCAATGTTGAGTTGGTCTGTTCTATTATGCCATGTGTTGAAGTTGTTTACCATGCTTCCGTCAGCATGTGTTATATGCGCCAACTCTCTTTAGTACGTGCAGTGGGGATGGGGTCCTCCGTGACCTCAAGCCCTAACCTTTCTACCCATATCCTTTGCATATATCCTTCAATCGTAAGAATCGATCTCCTCCAAGATTCCTTCAGCCTATTCCCTCAACACATGAGAGGAGGAATCGATGCATTGCGATGATACTTTGGTGGTGGATCCTTGGTTGTGCATCTAAAGCAGAAAGTGAATGAAACTAGAAAGAGGACACAAGTAACAAGGATGCAATGCACATGTTACACACACAAGCATGCATACAGAGAGGGGGACATTTAAGTGAATAGGTGCCTTTTTGTGATGAGAAAATCCAATCATAATGGTCGTCAGTGTCGATCTAATGGTTTCTACTTTTCCTTATCCGAAAGGGTGTTTTGCTCATATCTTGTTTATGAATTTCCCACAATTGATGTTTCAAATCATTTTTAATTCATCCGATTTTGAAGATTCTTAAACAATTACATTTTCCTCGCAGTAATGATGCGACCCGTAGAAAGAAAAATCTTTTTTGTACAATATGTATTCCTTTTGTAAACTTGTATGAAGGTTTGTAAAATAAAAAATAAATTAGTATCTTTTTTTACGTTCACACAATAGTTCAATTTAAACTAAACTTAATCTAATATTTCAAATTACTATATTTAATGCTCCAAATTTTGGTATGTTTTTAATGAAACATCTAATGCAGAGAAATTATCAATACAAGTTACTATTTTAGGTAATTAGATTATGGTATTTTTGGTGTAAAATTAGGTTTTCAAACAACAAGTCGGAGTGATGACGTGCTATGTAGAATGAGATGCTTCATTTCACAATTTATAATCTCTTTATAAAGTTTGTATGTATAGAGATTTGTAAAATGAAAAATTAATTAATAATTTGTCAAAAGTGTAAGTACATATCAATCATTATAGGTAAAATATCTATTTTCTTTGTAGATTTCATATAGTGCACTCTAAATGAAGAAGGTAAATAGTATTTTATCCTTTCAAGAATGTAAAGCATTAAGAAAAATACAAATTTGTAAAATAATTAGTAATTGTAGAAACCACTAATTAACTATGTTAAATACTAAATAATTATGCAAAAAATGCGGTCTATTGATGATGGATGCTATCTCCACCTCCACGCATTTCCTTCAGACATCGCCTTTCAACTTCAAGTTGTGGCATTGAATGAGGGTAGTATATTCAAAGTTGTCTTCATATTGATGGTGGTTTTCATGATGGTAGAGGGTAAGGAGATAGGGAAGCGGTGTAGTAGTTAGAGCTTGTAGAGGAGGAGGTGGAGGGGCACACCGTGCACCGCTATAAGTTGATTGCTCAATGTGTGTGACATCCACCATCGTGCATCTCATGTTGCCAACACCCACAACCATTGCCCCCAGCCTTCAAGATTGAATTTGATTTTTGAACAAAAAGTTGTGGATATAATCTAGGATGGTGTGATTGTTGCATTCAATATTTATGATGTGCAAATGACCAAAATAGATTTTCAATCAATTAAATATTTAGCATTAATATGCTATTAAGCTTAACCAAAAGATTAAAAATAAATGAATGAGATGAAAGGCTTTCCTACAGGAAAGGTGCCATCTTATTCGAAGTTTTCCTATACATGCACGCACACCCCACGCGAACGCACGAACGCGCGAACACACACAGGGGCGGAACCAGGAATTTCATCAAGGAGGGACCAAGTATAAAACTATTATGTATGCTCAATTAAGAAAAAAAATCAATGCATTTCAAATTATATTTTTAAATAGAATTAATATTTTTACAATGAACCTCTTTCAATTCTGATAAAATTACAATTTAAATCTATTATTAATGTTAGAATTTTCAAATAGAATGGTATTTTAAATGGTGATTTTTAAATTTTAATAATAAAATAATTTAATCCTCTTTAAATCCATCTTAAAAAGACTAAAATATCAAGTGAAATTTTGAAACAAAAAGTTCATGGGTAAAAAAAATAACAAAATTTATTTTATTTAAAAGAAGTACTAAAAACAATGTGAGAGATAAATAAATTCAAATACAATTATATATCAAATTATTTGATACTTTGGATATGATTGGATAAACTATATAAAGAAAGTAAAATTTATGCAAATAAGATTTGAACACTGGTCTCCAAAAATAGTAATCATGTTACTCTAACACAACCATTTAATAACTCTACAACCTTTTTATAACATCATTAATTATAATGCAATTAAAGAAGTATCGTATAATAACTTCATACATTGTACAAGTGACATATAAATACTTCTGCCAATGTTATGAAGGGATTGGATAAACTATATAAAAAAAGAAAAATCGAGGGAGATAAGATTTGAACCACGCTCTCCAAAATAATAACCATGTTACTCTACCACTTGATCATTTAATAATTCTACAATTAAGGAGTGGATGTATTAAAAACTTAATACATTTTACAAGTGGCATATAATAATTGAGGGACGGAGGGGGGCATGACCCCCTCATAGCATATACTAGTTCTGCCCCAGCACGCACGTGCACACTAAGAATGCGTACGGTTCCAGTACACCTAGCCGATTATGGCAGTGGATTTAGCTCACATGAAAGGTGCATAGATTGAGTTGCTCAAACAGCATGGTTAAACCCATGGAGAAGAGGTGCAACATACACAAGAGTGTGGGCTATGTAGTGGTGAGGAGGGTATGTGTGCGAGTCCATGCCTCGTGGGTGGTTCACGTGGATAGCTGAAACATAATGGTAAAGGTGCAAGTTCGGAATAGCTCAAGCCATCATGAATGGGACTTCCCAGCAATCATCCATGATGGATATGTAGAAGGACCCATGCTCATGGGGGTGAGACTCATGCCTTAACAAAAGAAGAAGGGGGTGAAGCGATGGGTCTCCTCATATGGAGAGGACATGAGGACGAGAGAGACATGCTTGTTATAAGGGTAGTGACAAATGTTGGAAATACTATAGTTTTCTAGCACTGTTTGCAAGGAATTTTTTTTAAGAATGGAAAGCAAATATGACCGAAATAAGAACACAGAAATCTTAGTTTGAAAGAGCCAGTATGGGTAATGGAGGCACATCGAAAGACGCTGTCGTGAAGACAGATTCCGATGCTCCTATGCACGAGCTTTATAGCGATCTGACTCCCAGATTCAATCACCCCCAGCTGGCTATTGCCTCCCGATGCTATCAAGAGAGCAGCATCGAACATCCGTTGTCCCTCGTCATCGTAGATAAACAAAGCACAAATCCGCCTACGTGAATTCGCAATGAGCGCACAAGTAGTAGATAGCAGATGGAGGTGGAAAATAGAAATATTGTTGTGTTTGTTGAATGTTTAAAAGGTTAAAGAACAGTCCTTTATATAGACGGATTGTCCATTAATAAGGGAGCCAAAAAGAGAGCCGTTTTTCTCCCATCAAGGTATTAAGTGACAACGAGTCTACGGTCTCGTTGGTTGCAACCAACATTACCGAGGAGACCTGTTTAAAGCCAAAAACAACTATATGAAACCTGTATACAAAAGAGTGAAGGTATTTGTTCAACGAGATTTAATGAGTCTTATTTTCGAGATCATTATTGGGTTAGGTACTTGTACGGCATATTAGAAAATGCATAGACTTAAAAAAATCTTGTAAAATGATATTTGTTTAAAATTAAACTCGTATGATCACGATCACGGGAACGGGTGCAAACGCGGGTCGGACCGGACCGGGCGTGGCATGGCGAGGTGAGGTGCGCGCGTGCGTGTGTGTGTTGTATGCAAACATGCCCAACGACATTCAAATTCATATGCCCCTAAAAAGCCCACATGGGCTTGGGAACACTCACACTTATAAATACATGCTCTTCCTTTAAAATAGTCCATGTGGCACTAAAGAGGTAGAGAGGATTTTGAAATACAAAGAAAAATCCAACATTCCCCCACATATTTCATAAATCTTTTTAAAGAAAAACAAAATCAAAGAATTTTAAAGACAAAGGAAAAAATAAAGAAAAGATTAAACTAAAAAAATACGACTGAAATATGTTTTTCAGCGTAGGTAGCTTGTGGCTTTTAACCTTGCCTAGCAATGATTCATCTACATCCGGAGAGACGTGGCGAACTATGTCTTGAACCAGACTCTCTGATTCGGATTTCAATAAGTCATGCAAATATAGATGAGGGTATGAGGACGTTCATATCGGTGTGCGCGTTACGGTCTTCGCAAGAATCTATTTCATGAGTGCTCTAGTGAGAATACCAAACTCACATAAACCCTGGCCTAAGGTTGCACTTACATAGTTGGAATCTCCAAGGGTGTATTGTCCAGTCCTATACCCTACCATATATGGCTTGACTCCATTCAGAGCAAAACTCTTCCTCTACTGAGACAGCACTGAAGCACTACGCGTCATAGGGATAGGCCAGGAGTGAAACTTCTAAGTTTGTGCTTCCATCGAACACTGACACAGCTTAGTCGTCCCTTTGAACCATTCCTCATGGATCTCCAATTTTGGATTGGTTGGGTTACCACTATGGTGTTCAACTAATGGGTATAAGACACATCCCCCTCGATGCACTGAGTACTAGCTTTCTATCTAGACTCTTTATGAGAGGATCAGCAATATTCTCTACAGATTTCATAAATTGTAGAGCTATTACTCCTTGGGTATTGAAGTCTCTCACCTCTTCATACCTTAATTTCATAAGCATTTTTCCGAGTTACCCTTAGATTGTTTAGCTTTATCTATGGCATATCTACTATTATAATGAATAGAGATAGGAGGAAATGATTTTGAAATAACGGGCAAGTCCATTAAGAGGTTTCTTAGCCAATCTGCCTGACAACAAGCTATATCTAAAGCTATAAATTCAGCCTCCATTGTGGATCTTGCTCTAACAGTTTATTTGGAGGGTTTTCAAGAAACTACAGCCCCACCAAGATGAAACACATAACCACTAGTAGACTTGGTTTCATCAGAGTCTGCAATCCAATTTACTTCTGTATAGCCTTCCAATACAGCTGGAAAACCAGTGTATTGAAGATTGTATTCCACAGTACCCTTAAGGTATCTAAAAAATCTGACCAAAGCCTTCCAATGGTCAGCATTAGGATACCTAGTGTATCTACTCAACCTACTGATGGCATAAGCTATGTCAGGTCTAGAATAGTTGTCTAGATACATTAAGCTTCCTATGACTTGAACATATCTTGACTAATCCATATGATTACCAGTGTGTGCCTTAAGATGCAGGGAAGGATCATATGGAGTACTAACATGAACACTATGGTACATATCAAACCTATGTAATACTTTTTCTACATAGTGAAACTGGTTTAGAGTATAGCCAGAAGTAGATCTACTCAATTTTATGCCAAGTATAACGTCAGCTATTCCTAAATCTTTCATATCAAAGTTTTTATCAAGAAAGGATTTAGTCTCAAAAATAATAACTGAGTTTGATCTAAATATTAAAATATCATCAACATACAAGCACATGATTACGATGCCATTCTAAAGGTTTTGGAGTAAATACACCTATCTAATTCATTAGCAGTAAAGCCAATAGATAAAACAGTTCTATCAAATTTATCACTCCACTTCTTAGGTGCTTGTTTCAAATCACATAAAGATTTTACCAATCTACAAACCTTGTGTTCTTGTCCAGGGACTACGAACCCTTCAGGTTGATCCATATAGATCTCTTCCTCAAGTTCACCATTTAGGAAACCAGTCTTGATGCCCATTTGATGGATTTCAAGATTATGAATCGCAGCTAAAGCGAGAAGAACACAAATAGAGTAATTTTGTTATGGGAGCATAGGTGTTAAAATAATCAACACCTTCTTTCTGTTTGTATCCTTTGGCTATAGGCCTAGCCTTGAACTTATCTATGGAACCATCTGCCCACAACTTCTTTCTAAAAACCCACTTACATCCACTAGTTGTGTACCCCGGGAAAAGGTCGGTTAGAATCCAAGTGTGGTTGTTCATTAAAGATTCTATTTCATTATCAATTGCTTCATTGCAGAAACTATGTGTGAACCTCCGAGGATCCGGGTGCCCATTTACGCTACTTTCGTGGTATTTCATTCACATAAGATTCGCACAAGTTACCGAAAAACGGGATTTTTTTTGCGCGGCTATATTTTCACATGACATTCACATTCTTTGTATATACCACAGAGACAAGAAAATAAGTGTCACCACCATTTCATTTCATAACTTTCATATCATTACATCATGTACAAGGATCTACCAGTATACACAATATATCCCAAAATTTTGTATAGAAGAGAAGGGGAAGCATTTACATCATAATCTGAACCAAAAACTGAAACAAAATTAACCATACCGTCTGATGTATACCCTGTCTCCTGGAAGCAGGAACAACTACTGGACAACAGGTTGTTTGCCTGCCAAAACATGTTTAGGAAAGAAACGGAGTCACAAACATGAATACAAATCCGTAGTTTAAAAATAAATGACAAGTAATTTATAATGTGCAAAAGAGAGCAAGTAGAAAGGTGAAACAAGTACAATTTACATCTACTTGCGTAAGTAAGAAGGTTTTCAACTGTTTGGTATGTAGTTCACCTGTTCACTCCTTTTTCCCATTCTTCCCATATATATTTACATAAAGATTAGATGACAAACCCTAACATATAATGATTTCTTGCATTCGAAAGATCGTGATTTGGGTCTTGGAGATCATGTTGTAAATCTTATATATATAATTGATGACACATGTAAATGCTAATTTCTTGTCATTGAGATTATATCATGTTTTTATAATGGACTTATATGATGATGATGATTGATTTGATCCTTAATTCTATTTACTCCTTTTAAGTTAGTGGATAGTCTGTGGTCTTGGTATGTATGTAACCTCACACTATGACTCTAAGGTATTAAAGTACCTTAGGATTGGGGTGCCTCCGTAGGCATGCGGTGTTGTGTAACGCATCCTAACTAAGTTCTCAACACATCCACTAACTTATAGGAATTTCGAATCATATTGTAGTCACTTCCATCATCTCAACTTTAATCGGAATTCCTTCAAAATTCAAGTGCAAATGTCCTCAGATGTAACTCTAGATGATGTAGGTATATATATGGATGATTTGGACGTAGAATCGCCAAGTCTGTTGGCGAAAGTAAAACTCAAGCGGTGAGGTAGCCTACAAATGGCTCTTCCGTCTCTCCATCTAGTTGGAAGTGCGGTCCAATAGAGGGATAGGTCTACTCCCAAACTACGCCACTGAGACGGGTGAGAGAGACTTTCCAGAAAAGTCACTCTAGAAAATAGCCCGACTAGTACGGGCAACCGAGCTTGTATGAAAAACTAAAATCGAGGATCCCCCGCCTGGGTATCATAAAATAGAGGGTCAGCGGAACTGGTTTAAAGTCGGGATCCCAACGAAGCGAAAAAACACTGCGAGGTCACGTAAAAACCGTGAAGGGACTGGGATCCTAGAGCCGTGCACTTGGCGGCCACTGTTTAAACTGAGCTTCCTATATCCCGCCCAGTTGAGGGTCACCGCGCCCTCGTACGGTCAGGTATAAGGTCACCATGACCGGCACTCTTGATTATAATCCTCATTGCTTCACCATTTTTTTAGTATTCCAACCTTTTTCAGCCTCTCTAATAGATGACTTATAGATCCAGGTATTTGTCACCACTTATCTTAGTATTATATATATACATAGGAGATTATACTCAAGGATCAATTTACTTGAGGATTATTATTCAACAATGGTCTTAGGAATTTATTTGATGACTTCATGCAAGAGAGTAATTAATAGTCAGAAATCTTTACAATGAAGTCATAAATAAGACATATCAGGCATGGCAAGATATATATAAGTATATATATAATAGCATGGATTGGTGTATGTTCAAAACAATTGAATAATAAAAGATAAGTACAGCCAGATAGTCACTTAAATTTAATATAAGATCAAGCTCGGCCAATGATGAGATATTTAGACAGAACATTGGATGTTAATTGAAGATGAGATTCCATATCACAACGAATATATCCTCTAAAATTTTTATGTGATACCATAGCTAAAATTTAAGATATGTATATACAAACATTTTAAACTAAATCAAAACACAAACACAGACAGATCCTAAAACTTGCAAAATTGTATAGTCCTTAAATTTACATTTTTCATACTGTACGGATTTTTAATTTAAATCTTCATATTGTACAAACTTTTAATTTAAATCTTCAATACTGTATTTATTTATTTTATCTAACTTTCACCCTGTATTACAAACCTTCAAATCCCGAAACCTGTGAGTACTATAAATTCAGTAATTTTTTCACTGGAAAGTTTCCACACCCATTCCTTTCCCAATTCAAGAAGCCAAAATTTTCAAGAGCACCAAACTGATCATAGTCAGCTAATGTATAAAATCTTATTGCTTAAATTTAACTGTACCTTCTCCCACTAAGTTGTTATAGCCTAAAAGAATCCATTTTTGAATATTCATCCAATTTCCAGCACATGCATCACCAACGTCAATCCTAAGTATTCAATCCAACAGAGCTTAGTGCTCTTTTATTACCGAAAATCCCCTTTTCCAGACCATTATTCTAGAATGACATTACGTTTAAAAGATTAATTCTTTTAATCTCAGTAAATAGCATATGTAATGAGTAACAGATGTCATTATATATATAATATATATATATATATATATATCTCTGTGTGTGTGTGTGATTAAGAGATGAATAAACCCCTAAGATAACTCCTACCATCTTATATGAAATTTGATTTTTAATAAGAACTAGTGCTAATTGGGAAATTGATTAAAACATATCCAGTAGATAAAAAAAGTTTTAATTGGTAAAAGAATAATAATAATCCATTCTTGTATATCGACCTAATTTCGTAATGCACAAGAAACCTCCCAATCCTAAGATCCCATATGTGCAGAACTACATGTTTAGTGTTAAAAGAGTCATGGATTTATTCATGCATGGAAGCAAGAAGAACGGTTATGGAATTGTACCTAAAAAAACTTCGAACTTGAAGATAGAACTGCATGCAAGGTTGGAGAAGCGGCAGTTGCTTCCCTTTTTTCTTGAATTTGGAGCAGCTCCAAAGCTCCAGGATGCAGCAGAGAGGCTCCAAGAACTCCAGAACTATTGTAGTAGCAATTCCAGCAAATTTGGAGGCTCCAGAATTTGGTTTGGTGGCAAGGGGGGAAAGTATTTTGAGATCCTACGACTGGATTTTAGGAGAAGTTTGGGGGATTTGGTTGATATTTATAAGGGGAGTAGATGTGCTATTATTTAGACAAGTGGAGAATAGGAATAAACCAAGTGGAAAAGAAAGAGAAGAGGTCAAAGAGAGAGAATAAGTGCCATATGTTGTGCTGTACAGACAGAAATCTGGAAAATAAAAATTCCATTTTAATTTTTTTAACCAAAAACTCTCTTTATTTGAGATACTAACGTTGACCATATTCGCAACTCAAATGTCAGAATTCGATGTGAAGTATCTCGATTTGATCATCTCAGAATGACGATCAAATGAGTATAATATTGATATACTTTTGATCGGGCTGGATACCCGAAATGTTCGAGATACAGTTTCGATTTCGGGTAAAATTTTATGATTTAAAAATACCAAACGACCTCCGATTGACGAATGGTCGACTCCTTTGGTCTTGTTTCGTCGAATCGGGTCTAATGGCGGTCTCGATTCATTTTGCGGTTTCTGAATTTGCGTCGCAGCTTTTTCGCGGCACGCATTACGAAGTGACCGATTTTAAGTTGATTTCGCCCAAACGATTTTTGATTCATGATCAATTGATCTAGGTTGTTTGACATTGGACCAACACTTTATTGGGTTAATCGGGTCCAAATGGAGTCGAGTTCGGGTTTGATTGGAAACCGGATGTTACAAACATAAAAACTTCAAAGGGAGTCTCGTCCTCAAGACTCGAGTAAAGGTCATTAACTGTCTTGAATTTCATATGGCCATAAAAACTCAAAGGGTTTTGAACCCATAAAAACCTCAAAGAGAAAATAAGCCATATATTTTAACATATATTTAATTACAAAAGATTGTTTCAATTATTACCTCAGAAAAGCTGCGGGTATTGTGCCTGCATATCAGATTCGGTCTCCCATGTCGCCTCTTCAACGCCATGTCGGTGCCACAAAACCTTGACCAATGAAATCTCTTTGCTGCGAAGCTTCTTCACAGCACGATCAAGTATATGGATTGGCTTCTCCTCATAAGTCATATCTGGCTCCACGTCTAGATTCTCGTAGCTGATGACGTGTCGAGAGTCGTGGACATACTTCTCAGGTTGGATACATGAAAGACATCATGAATAGCAGAAAGATGTGAAGGAAGGGCTATTCGGTATGCAACCTTCCCTATGCGAGCCAAAATCTCAAAAGGCCCAACATATCGTGGCGCCAACTTGCCACGAACACTGAATCTCTACACTCCCTTCTTGGGAGATACTCGTAAAAATACCCAATTTCCGACCTGTATTTACGAAAGTTTTATTAGTATGTGAGACTAAGTTAAATTTGTAATAAAAGAAAGAGAAGAAGATTGGATATCTGAAAATCCAAATCTCTTCTCCGACGATCTGCATAGCTCTTCTAGCGGCTCTGTGCCGTCAGAAGCCTCCGTCTCACAAGATCAATAGCTCTCGTGGTCTCCTCCAGAAGATCCATGGAGTAAAGAGCATGATCTCCTACCTCACGCCAACTGAGAGGTGTGAGGCATCTCCGCCCGTATAGGGCTTCGAATGGTTTCATGCCAATACTGTAGTGATAGTTGTTGTTGTACGTGAATTCCACCAAAGGCAAATGGTCCTTCCAGGACCCTTTCCACTCCAAAGTGCATGCGCGGAGCAAATCATCTGGTATCTGAATGGTGCGCTCATTCTGACCGTCAGTCTGTGGATGATATGCAGAACTCATCATCAGCTCTGTCTGTAGTGCTGACATGAACTGATGCCAATAATGCGATGTAAATCTCGAATCCTTGTCAGACACCATCTCTCATGGTATACCATGCAGCCTGATAATGTTCTGTACATAAAGCTTGGCCAATCTGGATGGAGTGTAAGTCGTGTTGACAGGTATGAAATGGGCTGACTTGGTCACCCTATCAACAACGACCCAAATGGAATCATGGCCACCTAGTGTCTTCGGAAGACCTGTGACAAAATCCATAGAAATGCTCTCCCACTTCCACTCAGGAATGGGGAGAGACTGTAGTAATCCTGGTGGTCTTCTGTGCTCGGCCTTGACCATCTGACAGGTCATGGATCTGCTGACATGCTGCACCACATCGCGCTTCATTCCATCCCACTAGAAATATCGACGTAGATCACGGTACATTTTCGTGATGCCTAGATGGATAGATAACCGTGAACTGTGTGCCTTATCAAGTATGTCTCTGCAAAGCTGCTCGTCATTGGGTACAACGACTTGTCCTGTCTTCCATAAAATAGACTCCATCACAACAAAATCATCAAATTCATCCTTGATGGCGCGCATGTATCTATCTCGCATCCAAGGATATGTCTTTTGTCCCTCTACAATAAGATCCCAAAGACTATTGTATCGTGGAGGCACGGCGGTAAAAAGTGATGTGCTCTCCTGAGGATGCCAATCGGTCAAAGCTGCAAGCATATCCCACATGTATAGCCAGTTCGTCGTTCCATCAGCATGCGCTCTCCTGCTAAGTGCATCAGCCACCATGTTTCCCTTATCGGGATGGTAAGAGATCGTGCAATCATAATCCTTCAGTAGCTTGAGCCATCTGTGATGCCTCATGTTCAGCTCCTTCTGATCAAAGATGTACTTCAGGCTCTTATGATCAGTGAAAATCTCAAAATTCACCCCATAAAGATAGTGGCGCCAGATCTTCAAGGCAAAGACAACTGCCGCCAACTCTAAGTCATGTGTGGGGTATATCCACTCATGTGGTCTCAACTGTCGTGATGCATAAGCAATCACATGTCCTCTCTACATCAATACTGCTCCCAAACCTTCTCCAGATGCATCTGTGCAGACTGCATAGTCCTGAGTGCTTGAAGGAAGAGCAAGAATAGGTGTTGTAGTCAATCTCTCCTTCAGTGTCTGGAAGGCCTGTTCACATGAATCGTCCCAAATGAATGGAACTCCCTTCTGCGTCAACCGTGTCAGAGGGCGAACAATGCGTGAAAATCCATTGACGAAGCATCTGTAATAACCTGCTAGCCCAAGGAAGCTCTGAATCTGCGTGACAGTCTTGGATTTCTCCCAAGACATAACTGCATCTATCTTCGCAGGATCAACGGCGATGCCTGCTCCAGAAATGACATGCCCTAGAAATGAGACCTGGGATAACCAGAACTCACACTTGCTCAACTTGGCATATAGCTTGTGCTCTCACAATGTGTCCAAAACAATCCGTAGATCATTCGCACAATCCCATTCATTCCGTGAATAGATGAGCACATCATCGATGAACACCACTACAAACTTGTCCAAGTTGGACGGAAGATCCGGTTCATCATATCCATGAAAGCCGCAGGTGCATTGGTGAGCCTAAACTGCATCACCACAAATTCGTAATGTCCATAGCAAGTCCTGAAAGCGGTCTTCGGAATATCAGACTCTCTAGTCCTCAACTGATGGTAGCCTGAGCGAAGATCGATCTTCGAGAACACCGAAGATCCCTGGAGCTGGTCGAACAAATTATCGATACGCGGCAAAGGATAATGGTTTTTCATTGTTCTCTTATTCAGCTGCCTGTAATCGATGCACAATCTCATGGATCCATCCTTCTTCTTAACAAATAGAACCGGAGCACCCCAAGGTGAAGTGCTCGGCCTCACGAATCCCAAATCAAGTAACTCATGTAGCTGCACCTTCAGCTCCCTCAACTCAGCTAGTGCCATGCGATATGGTGCCATAGAGATTGGTTGTGTATCTAGCAGCAATGTGATCTCAAACTCGATCTCTCTCTCAGGAGGTAGTCCTGGTAGCTCATCAGGAAAAACATCTGGATATTCAGATATTACTCGGATGTCATGTGTCATCGGCTCCTGATCAGATACCTCCCTAACAAATGCAAGATATGAGTCACAACCCTGATCAACAAGTTGCTGAGCTCGCAATACTGAAATGTACTCCATGATGGAGTCATGTATAGTACCCTTAAAAGTAAACTCGGGTAGATCTGGAATCCTGAAGACAACCGTCTTCCTAAAACAATCAAGAAGTGCATGATGAGCGGATAACCAATCCATGCCTAAAATAAAGTCGAACTCATCAAGCTGTAGAAGTAGACAATCTGCGATCATCTCGTGACCGCCAATCAGTACGGGAAAGTGCCTGACTATCAGTGAAATAATGAATAACTGGCCACCTAGCCCTCGGATGTGATATAGAGAAGAGAGAGTCTCTGCGACTCTACCTAAAGAAGCAAGTAACCTCGAAGCAAGAAAAGAATGCGTCGCACCAGAATCAAATAGAACATGGAAAGGTCGGCCCAAGACTGAGACCATACCGTTCACCACGGTAGCCTCTGAACGTGCCTGCTCCTCGGTAACTGCATGTATCTTCCCCTGCCTGGCTGGTGCGGCACTAGAACCTGCCACACTCTGCGTATGTCTCTGCTGTGGTCGCCTAAAGTTGGAGTTCCTGCCACGGAAACCCTGAACGATGTGCCTGAGGCTGCGACTATGAAGGTTGTATCTGAGGCTCACCAGAAACATGTGGGCACTGTGATCGGTAATGTCCCCACTCGTGACATCGGTAACACCGGACTGGTCTGGTAGGTAGAATGGTTGTGTCTGTGCTCCGGGCTGGTCCTGCAGGTGGTCTGTCTGTTCGCTGCGACCCAGATGGTCGAGCAGAATCCGTGCTACGTCCAGCAAGTGCTCCTCCTAAAGTATTCGATGAAGAAGAGCAAGCACTGCCTGTGAAGGATGAACCTATAGGTCAGAACCGTCTGTCTAACCTCTACTGTTGAAATGGTCGACGTATATGTCCAAAAGATCGCCGCGGTCTAGGCGTTGCTCCAGACGAGCTCCCGAAATGCCTCCCTCTGATGTCCTCGAACTTCTCCGCAGCATCGGTAGCCTCAGAGATAGAAGTGATGTGTAGTCCTGCCAGCTTCTTCTGTACCTCCTCTCGCATGCCGCTAATGAACTTTTCCAGATTCTCCTCTAGAAATACGCCAGCTGCTCGTGTACGTCGTAACAGCTCTGTGTATCGGATAAAGTAATCTCTAGCTATCATCTGTCCCTGATGAAACTCTGCAAAAAGTCGACGCTGAGACTCCTTCCACTTCGCAGAAAAGAAGTGGGCTCTAAACTTCGTCTCAAAATCATCCCATGTAGGCTCTTGGCCTAACTCAGACACTACGACATCCCACCATCTCTCGGCAAAGTCTGTCAATGAATACTCCATGAATGATAGCCATGTGTCTTGTGGCACGCGAATCATTCTGAGCACCTTCATCACTCTCTTCAGCCACTGCTCAGCAACATCAGGTGTGCCGGTGCCCTCGAACAAGGGTATTTGGCGCGCTGGTAGGATGTGAAGAATGACTGGTGCTTGTGAGTAGCTGAGTACTCGTGTGTACCCTCGTCTGCTAAGTCCACAGGATCCTGCTCCTTGTCAATGTCCGCATCATCTGCTCCATGCTCAGGTACCTCCTCAAGTGGATCATCAGGATGAGGTTGCTCTACCTCAATAGACTGGTATTGGTCCTGCCGTGTTCCATCCTGTGATGGATGGTACGTGAAATCTGATAGGTCATCAAACCTCATCTTTATATTTGTATGTCTGTCGGCAATCTCAGTCTGCTGTGCCAATATCTGCTCCTGCTGACCTTGCATGGCAGCCTGCTGCTGCTGGAGGTCGGTGAGGGCAGTCAGTATCCGTGCCAATTGGTCAGCCGTCTCCTGACCAGGTCGAGATGCCATGACCCTGCATGAGAACCATAATCGGTCATAAAAGTACCATTTGGAGATACTTATAGTATATGCTTTTTCTCTTCTTGGGATATAATATGAAAATTAATGAAATTGGTGACATTTGTGTTGGTTGAATATGAATGTCATATTTCCCTTCTCGGACTCACGACAAGTAGGAAGATTGTCGTTATCCGAGAACTTAATGCGATCAGAATAGTAATACCGCAAATGTACGTATCAGAGTACCACTGCTCTGATACCAAAAACGTGAACCCCCGAGGATCCAGGTGCCCGTTTATACTACTCTCGCGGTATTTCATTCACATAAGATTCGCACAAGTTACCGAAAAATAGGAATTTTTTTTTGCACGGCTATATTTTCACATGACATTCACATACTTTGTTTTTACCACAGAGACAAGAAAATAAGTGTCACTACCATTTCATTTCATAACTTTCATATAATTACATCATGTACAAGGATCTACCAGTATACACAATATATCCCAAAATTTTGTACAGAAGAGAAGGGGAAGCATTTACATTATAATTTGAACCAAAAACTGAAACAAAATAAACCATACCGTCTGGTGTATACCCTGTCTCTTGCAAGCATGAACAACTATTGGACAGTAGGTTATTTGCCTGCCAAAACATGTTTAGGAAAGAAACGGAGTCACAAACGAGAATACAAATCCGTAGTTTAAAAATAAATGACAAGTAATTTATTATGTGCAAAAGAGAGCAAGTAGAAAGGTGGAACAAGTACAATTTACATCTACTTACATAAATAAGAAGGTTTTCAATTGTTTAGTATGTAGTTCACCCGTTCACTCCTTATTCCCATTCTTCCCATATATATTTATATAAAGTTTAGATGACAAACCCTAACATATAATGATTTTCTATGTTTAAAAGATCATGATTTGGGTCTTGGAGATCGTGTTGTAAATCTATATATATATATATATATATATATAATTGATGACACATGTAAATGCTAATTTCTTATCATTGAGATTATATCATGTTTTTGATAATGGACCGATATGATGATGATGATTGATTTGATCCTTAATTCTATTTACTCTTTTTAAGTTAGTGGATAGTTTGCGGTCTTGGTCTGTGTGTAACCTCACACTATGACTCTAAGGTATTAAAGTACCTTAGGATTGCCTCCGTAGGCATGCGGTGTTGTGTAATGCATCCTAACTAAGTTCCCAACACGTCCACTAACTTATAGGAATTTCGAATCATATTATATTCACTTCCATCTTCTCAACTTTAATTGGAATTCCTTCAAAATTCAAGTGCAAATGTCTCAGATGTAACTCTATATGATGTAGGTATAGATATGGATGATTTGGACGTAGAATGACCAAGTTTGTTGGCGAAAGTAAAACTCAAGCGGTGAGGTAGCCTACAAATGGCTCCTCCATCTCGCCCTCTAGTTGGAAGTGTGGTCCAATAGAGGGATAGGTCTACTCCCAAACTACGCCACTAAGACGGGTGAGAGAGACTTTCCGGAAAAGTCACTCTAGAAAGCAGCCCGACTAGTACGGGCAACCAAGCTCGTACAAAAAACTAAAACCGATGATCCCCCGCTCGGGTATCCTATAACAGAGGGTCAACGGAACTGGTCTAAAGTCGGGATCCCAACGAGGCATAAAAACACTGCGAGCTCGCGTAAAAACCGTGAAGGGACTGGGATCCTAGACCCACGCATTTGGCGATCGCTGCCTGAACTGGGCTTCCTATCTCCCGCCAAGTTGAGGGTCATCGTGTCCTCGGACGGTCAGGTATAAGGTCACCATGACTGGCACTCTTGATTATAATCATCATTGCTTCACCACTTATTTTAGTATTCCAACCTTTTTCAGCCTCTCTAATAGATGACTTATAGATCCAGGTATTTGTCACCACTTATCTTAGTATTATATATATACATAGAAGATTATACTCAAGGATCAATTTACTTGAGGATTATTATTCACAATGGTCTTAGGAATTTATTTGATGACTTCATGCAAGAGAGTAATTAATAGCCAGAAATCTTTACAATGAAGTCATAAATAAGACATATCAGGCATGGCAAGATATATATAAGTATATATATATAATTAGCATGGATTGGTGTATGTTCAAAACAATTGAATAATAAAAGATAAGTACAGCCTGATAGTCACTTAAATTTAATGTAAGATCAAGCTCAGCCAATGATGAGATATCTAGACAGAACATCAGATGTTAATTGAAGATGAGATTCCTGATACCACAAGGAATATATCCTCTAAAATTTTATGTGATACCATAGCTAAAATTTAAGATATGTATATACATACATTTTAAACTGAAGCAAAACACAAACACAGCCAGATCCTAAAACTTGCAAATTGTATAGTCCTTAAATTTACATTTTCATACTGTATAGATTTTTAATTTAAATCTTCATATTGTACAGACTTTTAATTTAAATCTTCATATTGTATTTATTTATTTTATCTAACTTTTACCCTGTATTACAAACCTTCAAATCCCAAAACCTATGAGTACTATAAATTCAGTAAATTTTTCACTGGAAAGTTTCCACACCCATTCCTTTCCCAATTCAAGAAGCCAAAATTTTCAAGAGCACCAAATTGATCATAGTCAGCTAATCTACAAAATTTTATTGCTTAAGTTTAACTGTACCTTCTCCCACTAAGTTGTTATAGCCAAAAAGAATCCATTTTTGAATATTGATCCAATTTCCAGTACATGCATCACCAATGTCAATCATAAGTATTCAATCCAGCAGAGCTTAGTGCTCTTTTATTACCAAAAATCCCCTTTTCCAGACCATTATTCTAGAATGACATTATGTTTAAAAGATTAATTATTTTAATCTCAGTAAATAGCATATGTAATGAGGAACAGATGTCATATATATATGATTAGAGATGAATAAACCCCTAAGATAACTCCTACCATCTTATCTGAAATTTGATTTTTAATAAGAACTAGTGCTAATTGGGAAACTGATTAAAACATATCCAGTAGATATTCAAAGTTTCAATAGGTAAAAGAATAATAATAATCCATTCTTGAATATCGACCTAATTTCGTAATGCACAAGAAACCTCCCAATCCTATGATCCCATATGTGCAGAACTACATGTTTGGTATTAAAAAGAGTCATGGATTTATTCATGCATGGCAGCAAGAAGAACGGTTATGGAATTGTACCTAAAAAAACTTCGAACTTGAAGATAGAACTGCATGCAAGGCTGGAGAAGCAGCAGTTGCTTCCTTTTTTTCTTGAATTTGGAGCAGCTCCAAAGCTCCAGGCTGCAGCAAAAGAGGCTCTAAAAACTCCAGAACTGTTGTAGTAGTAATTCCAGCAAATTTGGAGGCTCCAGAATTTGGTTTGGTGACAAGGGGGAAAGTATTTTGAGCTCCTACGACTGGATTTTAAGAGAAGTTTGGGGGACTTGGTTGATATTTATAAGAGGAGTGGATGTGCTATTATTTAGACAAGTGGAAATAGGAATAAACCAAGTGGAAAAGAAAGAGAAGAGGTCAAAGAGAGAGAATAAGTGCCATCTGTTGTGCTGTACAGACAGAAATCTGGAAAATAAAAATTCTATTTTATTTTTTTTACCAAAAACTCTCTTTATGATACTAATGTTGACCGTATTTGCACCTCAAATATCGGAATTCGATGTGAAGTATCTCGATTTGATCGTCTCAGAATGATGATCAAAATGAGTATAATATTGATATACTTTTGATCGGGTTTGGATACCCGAAATTTTCGAGATACGGTTTCGATTTCAGGTTAAATTTTGTGATTTAAAAATACCAAACGACCTCCGATTGACGAGTGGTCGATTCCGTTTGTCTTGTTTCGTCGAATCGGATCTAATGGCGGTCTCGGTTCATTTTGTTGTTTCCGAATTTACATCGCGGCTTTTTCGCGGTGCGCATTACGAAGTGACTGATTTTTGGTTGATTTTGCCCGAACAACTTTTGATTCATGATCAATTGATCGTTTTAGATTGTTTGACAATGACCAACAACTTTATTAGGTTAATTGGTCCCAAATCGAGTCGAGTTCGGATTTGATTGGAAACAGGATGTTACACTATGATCTAGAAATTTGATAACTTCATCATAGATCTTGGGATCTTCTTCTACTAAGAGAGTATAGAAGTCATGACCAAAGTGCTTAGACACTCTAGTCTTTTTACCTCGACCTAGGTCATTAGTGGGCCCAACCGCTTCTAGGTTTAAGGGTTATGCTTCTTCGATAATTTGAGTTATATCTTGAGGGGATTAAATTTTTTCAGAATTTGAAGTTCCTTCACCAACTTGTATAGGGAGAGAAGATTTGAGAGGAAAGATGTTTTCATAATATACTGCATCTACGGGTCTAATCTCTAGTATTGAATTGACCCTGATTTATAGGATATCAGACTTTATAACTAGAAATCTATCGGCATTATTGTTTTCTACATAACCTATGAAACTACGATTTTGGGACCTAACTTCCTCTTCTTATTTCAGGGATCTTAACTTTGACCAAACACCCCCAAACTTTGAGGTACTTTAAAACATGTTTCCTGTTGAACCAAAGTCCGTAAGGAGTTTTATCTATGTGTTTAAAAGGGATACGGTTAAGCACATAGTTTGTGGTTAAGAGAGCATTCCCCCAAACCGTTGGTTAAGACCGAATTTAGCTAACATGGCATTGACCATATCGATAAGTATTCTTTTCTTCCTTTCAGCACCATTCGACCGAGGGTTATAAGGGGCAGTGGTCTCATGTATAAGGCCATGTTCCTCACATAACTGGTTTAGTTCTTTTGAGGTATGCTAACCCCATCGATCGAATCTAATCCTTTTTATGTTCTTATCGGTTTGATTTTCTACTTGGGCTTTGTAGACAAATTTTCTATTTGCTCATCTTTAGATCTTAGAAAATAAATATAAATGTAATTTGAAAAGTCATCTATAAATGTCACAAAGTAGCGCATGTTATCACGGGTAAGAACATGGTTTATGTCACATACATCAGCATGGACAAGTTCAAGTAGTGTGGAGTTTCTTTCTAGTTGATCTAAAGGGTTTCTTAGGCAATTTAGCTTGCACACAGACTTGACATCTTTCATTATTTTTTATGTCCGTTTTGGGAATTAAGTTCATGTGAACCATACGCTTCATTGTTTTTTATTCACGTGTCCTAAGTGTACATGCCAAAGATCAGATGACACGATAGTAGAAAGAGTTCTAATGCAATTCTCATTAATATGTGAAGAACCATTACAGGACTCAACACTAAGCTTGATAAGACCATTACGAGTATAGCCGACACCTATAAAAGATCCAAAACAAGAGATTACAACTTTATTTCTCTGACTCAATAAGGAGTAACCAGAAGACATAACTAATACTTCACTAATGAGGTTTTTCTTAAATCCGGGAACATGTAAGACATCATGTATCTTCTTTCCTTAATGTAAGCTCCAAATCCACACATCTGAAGCTTACGATGTGTTTCATGGAGACATCATTATCCTAGGAGATGACACAGCTGCTATCGGCCTAATAGGTGGGAAAAAAAGAGAGATCATAACAGATGTGAGATACAGCTCAAGAATCCAACCACCAATTATTATGGGAGGCATAACTAATATTGGGAATAGTAGAGTTGGTTCTAACCTTTCATAAGTGCCAATACCCACAGAAATCATTTTGACATCAGCATTCTTAAGAGGTTGCTTCTTTTGTCCCTTGCAGTTCTTACATACGTTTGTAAGGTGACCAAGCTTGCCACATGCATAGCAGATGTGTTGGCCCCTAGAATCAGTGTTATTATTCTAATCAGGTTGCTTGTCTTTCTTGAAAGGTTGTTTGGATTTAGGGTGGAATTTATGGGGTTTTTTTGGAGTTGACATGGTTTACCGGATTTACAGGAGGATTGTATTTAGAGTCTTTTGCTCTTTAATGATCTTCAGTTTGAAGAGACTTTACAAGAGAAGATATGTACATCTTCTCTTATCTATGATGGAGAGATTTAGCGAAATCTTTCCAATAAGAAGGGAGTTTTTCGATTAGAGTTGTGATGAATCTCCATTTCATCATCTTTATTTTATCATTTTGGCCTTAAAATCCTATTAAATGCATGTAAATACCGTTAATTTGTGCATTTTATCATTCATGCATCAGTGTGTAAATACTGTACAAAATACGTTGTCTTAAAGCTAAAATTATAGAATAAAGAAAAGAAAAAAAAGAATAAAATATTGAAAATATTTTATTACCCGAAACACCTAGGAATTTCGATGAATAGGTCGGCAAGGAATAAAGTAGGGGGAGATAAGGGCCAAAATACAAATAAATTCCTATTTTATTTTATTCTTTTTCCTTCATTTTGGGACCTATTTATAGTTACACTTTTTATACTTCAAATAAAAAACTTTGAACATGAAAGTTGTAGATAATTAAATATAGAAAAATACAAAATTTATTTTATACAAAAATAATGTATAGTTAAAAAGTTATGATCTGAATAAGAATCCAAAATCCCAACTTCCCAAACCCATATCTCTCAAATAAAAACTCAAAATATAACAAAATCACTTTAATTGTATATAACTTTTAATAAATTATTTAATGAAGGTGGTTCATATTTTTTGGAGTTACGGTGTGAAAGCTAGGTTTTGGACCCCTATTGTATACTTAAACTGATTAAAATATTCATTTTATTTATTATTCATTATTTTTATAATTTTATATTTTTATAATTTTGTAAATATTATTTATAATATATGTATATATTAAAACTGGAAAAAAACATTAAGAAAATATAAAAATAAAATACTTGTATAAAATATATAGATGAATTGCTTATATCTATATTATATAGATAATACATCTATTTATTTAATTGTATATAATACATCAGAAAAATAAAATAAAAATATATTTAAGTGTATAAAATTAAGTTATAAATTTTTAAAATAATAAACTAAATTAATAAAATTGAAAATGCAAAATAAAAATAAAACATTAAAATATATAGATGAACATAGTTATATATTGCACTTAAAAGGTAACTTATAATTCTAGACCTCGAAAAAACAAATAAAAATCATAATAAAAAATCAGAAAATAATAAATATTTGTTATTTAATAATCTAAAATTAATAAAATTGTTTATTATTTTTAATCGATTTTACAAATAATGTATCCTGAGATTTTTCTGGTTGGTCCACATGGACCAACCAACTTCTCCCTTTTGTTGACCTCGGTCAACTCTCTGATCGAGGTCTGCAGCGTGTCAGGACCTTGTTTTTGTCTAATTTCTCAAATTTTTCGAGGCTTGACCTTTCACCAAATCACCCCGATCCCTTCTTGATTTTTGCTACCCATTTATCAAGGATACACGCCCTAGTGATACCTTGGGCTTTGAATCATCAATTCATTCGACCCACCTCATCCTTTGGAGTCGTGCGTCAACAAGTATAAAATTGTCTCCACCGTCTCCCTCTCTCCTTTGATCGCTCTTCCACCCGCAAAGCTTAACCCTAGATCATCCAAAATCTTCATGGTGACTGCAGGAGTCAATTTCTACTTCCAGGGAACCGCATGGGCGTTGAATCGAGTTGATCCACCTTCTCCTCCGGAGCGCCGCCTCCGAGAATTCCTTCTCGGTTCTCTAGTCAGTAAGGGTCTTATATTTCCTGCCTATTAGTGTAGCTTTAATCATTAGTTCACTTGGAGCATTTATTCTAACTTTTAATCATATCCCGTAGTCGTAAATTGAGTCTTCGAAAGATCACCGGAGCCTGCTCTGGCAAACCTTGTTCTCGCCTTCTCCGCCTGTATTCGTCGTGCCCGACACCCCATCTCTCCTCCCTGACGCTTCCCTACGCCCCAGGCACCACTCATCCACCTCGTTCTTGCAAATAACAGGAGATTCGCCCCTCCTCCTCCGTCGTTCGCCGGAGGGGCACTACCTGCTTCATCCACCATCCATTCCATCTTCTGAACTCGCCTGACCCTTTGTTTTCTTGTATCTGTGCTAACCTTGCAGGAGTCAGTGCGAGAGAGCCTCAATTGAGGCTGAGTTTTGCAGGAGCGTGGTACCTGGACCCCATTCCCTTCTCCGACCTCGTCAAGGCAAACCGAGGCTTGTCGAGATCGGGGACCCTTCCAGGCATCTTTGGAGACCTTCTACAGCGGGGAAGGGGGCCAGAGCAGCAATCCATCGTTAATCGAAGTTTGATCCGTCTCATGTTCTTCCTTGTTCTTACAGGGTGTCCAGGGCCGTCGGATCGAGCATCGCTTCCAGAACCTCCATCCATCGTTCGATCAAGTGTTCTCCAGCTGTTCGATCGCCCATGCACGTTCTAATCTGTGCCGCTCGTGTTGAATTGTCATCGTGCGCTCTGGGTTCGCCACGTGTTCAAGTAGAGGCGCCTCCACCGTTCGATCCGTGCCTATGACTGGGTATTTTGCAGTCTAACCCAGGCAGTTTTTGTATTTAATATTAAAGTATCAATCTTTCATTTTCCATTTACATATTTTTGTAATATTTATCATTAGGCCTCTAAACTTTGTGGAATTTGCAAGTAGGTCTAAGCCACGTCACCTCACGTGGGCGACCAAGTGAGGTTGACATTTTGCAGCTAGGCCCCATTAGTTGTACTTTGATTCCGTCTAGAAACTATTTATTTAAGTTATAACTTTTTGGCGTAATTACAGTTTAGCCCCCCAGGTGTTTAGAATATTACGTTTTGACCCCTGCCTGTAGAGCATGTGTTTTGACACGTGATTTTGGAGTTTTTACAGGGAAGCCCTCGAGGCTTGGTGTATTTATAATTGGTCATGTAACTTTTTAAATTAGTTATATATTTTTGTGAAATTTACACTCAGGTTCGTGCACTTTTACATATTTACAAAAATGCCATTGGTTGTAGTGTAGTTTCTCTTTGTTGTCTCTATTTGTTTTATGCATCTATAAAAATCAAAAAAATCCCCACAAATAGCCTTAGCATCCTGTTGCATTGCACATTATGCCATATTTTTATTTCACATTTTTAAAGCATTTTATTATTTTAAAAAATCAAAAACATGCATTTTTGTCCTTGTTTGCATTAGAAAATCCATAAAAAATATCAAACCTTTTCAAAACATTCCAAAAATATATATTTTTTTTATATTTATTTAAGCATTTTACAACTTCAAACCAAAAATCACTAAAAAATATAAAAGAAAACTCATAAAAAGTGAAAAATCCCTAAAACCTTTATAAAAATATAAAAAAAATCATAAAAATCACAAAAATATAATTTCTTTTTATAAATTTTCTTTGTTTTATTATTTTTATATTAAAATTAATTTAGAGAATTTTTACTCTATTTTATATTTTATTTCTCCATTTTAATTTCGGGTATTTATTTAAACCCTGATTTTGGGTATTTTTGAATTTAAAAATCTATAAAAATTAATAAAATTGCTTAAAATCAAAAAAATATTGAAAAATGTAAAAAAGTCAAAAATATTTTATTTTCTTATTTTTACTTATTTTTATTAATTTTTATATTAACCCTAGTTTCTATTGTATATATATCATATATATATATATATCTTATTTTATAATTTAAAAGAAAAATAAAATACAGAAAATATAAAATATAAAAAGAAATACAAAATCAAAAAATTAAACATCAAAATATAAAAATATAAAATTTAAAAATAAAATATAAAAATATAAAATTAAAAACCCACATAAGTTATAACTTGGCTAAGTATTTATAGAGGTAATTGGTGCTTTGAATTCTATCTAGCTTGCTCTATTCCTTTGCTTCATGTGTTCGACCCCTACTTGTTTGCCACTATACATTCTTAGTATGGTATAATAAATTTTAACTCTTGCTTTTAATTGTTTCATTACTTGTATAGGTTAATTGTTGAACAATGAGAGGATTTGAGTAGTCGCCTCAACGATAGTGAGCCTGAATTGTCGGGCCATTACTTAGCGACTCCGATATGTTCGTTTTTAAAGCTGCTACTTGCACATTTTCCTCGAGCTTATAGCCACTAGCAATAGACTTAGAGACAAAATTTTGATATTCAAGAACTTGTAGGCATAATCTACCGTCTTATAGTCAAGCCAATGGATAAAGGCATATCGTTATATTCCCGCATCTTGCATATCTAACTTATCATCTAAAGATTTCCAAAGTTCGAGAGCGGTAGGGTGTATATGGCATATAAAGCTCGTCGGATAAATCAGAGAGAATCCTACCATGACAAAGATAATCTATTTCTTTAGGTATTTTTTGATGAGTTGAGGTATGAGAAGAGAGTGGATCACTATAAGTAGAACTTATTGAGAATTGGGCAGAATTAACATGATCTACAGAAGTGACAGGAGTTTTGAGTTCTTGAGGGGGGTATATCAGAGACTAATCCTAAAGAAGTGAGCCAAAACCTCATCTTTTTTTGCCATCTACGGAAATGTAAGCCTACAAATTTTTCGAGTCTAAGATAGCAGTGTGTTCTCAAGTCATCATTGCTCTAGGATCCATATTAGCAGAGGTTTAATTAACAAAGACAGAATCAAACAGTAGATAGAAAACATGCGGATCTGTCTTCACAATATTGGAAATACTATAGTTTTCTAGCACTGTTTGCAAGGATATTTTGTTTTACGAATGGCAAGCAAATATGAACAAAATAAGATTAAAGAAATCTTAGTTTGAAAGAGACAGCCTGGAAAACGGAGGCACGTCGAAAGACGACAGATTCCACCGCTCCTATGCACGAGCTTGATAGCAGCCTGGCTACCAAACTCAATCACCCCCACCTGGATGCTGCCTCTAGGTGCTAGCAAGAGAGCAGCATCGAACGTACGTTGGCCCTCGTCGTCGTAGATAAGCAAAGCACAAAATCCGCCTACGTGTATTCGCAACGAGTGCACAAGTAGTGGATAGCAGATGGAGGTGGAGAATAGAAAGACTGTTGTGTTTGTTGTATGTTCAAAAGGATAAAGATACAATCCTTTATATAAATGGACTACCCGTCAATAAAGAGCCAAAAAGAGAGTCGTTTTTCTCACAGCAAGGTATTAAGTGACGAGTTCCTATGGTCTTGTTGGTTGCAACCAACATTACCGAGGAGACTCGTTTAATGCCAAAGCGCACGCGGGTGTGTTGTATGCAAATAGACCCCAACGACCTTCAAATTCACATGCACCTGAAAAGCTCACATTGGCTTGGGGAACACCCACACTTATAAACACATGTTTTTCCTCTAAAATGGTCCATGTGGTACTAAATAGGTAGAGAGGTTTTAAAATACAAAAGAAATCCAACAACAAGAAGGGAGAGAACACTGAGAGAACAAATACATTTGTCAAAAAAAACGAGTGAATGAAATACGAACAAGCATGTGTTTTGACATGTGATTTTGGAGTTTTTACGGGGAATCCCTCGGGGCTTGGTGTATTTATAATTGGTCCTATAACTTTTTAAATCAGTTATATATTTTTGTGAAATTTACACTCAGGTCCATGCACTTTTACATTTTTACAAAAATGCCCTTGGTTGTAGTGTAGTTTCTCTTTATTGTCTCTATTTGTTTTATGCATCTATAAAAATCGAAAAAATCCCCAAAAATAGTCTTAGCATCGTGTTGCATTGCACATTACACCATATTTTTATTTCACATTTTTGAAGTATTTTATTATTTAAAAAAATCAAAAACATGTATTTTGTCCTTGTTTACATTAAAAAATCGATAAAAAAATAAACCTTTTCAAGAAAATCCAAAAATATATATATTTTATATTTATTTAAGCATTTTACAAATTCAGATCAAAAATCACTAAAAAATATAAAAAACTCATAAAAATTGAAAAAAACCCTAAAACCTTTATAAAAATATAAAAAATCATAAAAAAATCAAAAAAATATAATTTCTCTTTCTGAATTTTCTTTGTATTATTATTTTTATATTAAAATTAATTTAGAGAACTTTTACTCTATTTTATATTTCTCCATTTTATTTTCGGGTATTTATTTAAACCCTAATTTTGGGTTTTTTTGAATTTAAAAATCTATAAAAATTAGTAAAATTACTTAAAAAATCACAAAAATGGTAAAAAAATATTAAAACCCAAAAATAATTTATTTTCTTATTTTTACTTATTTTTATTAATTTTTATATTAACCATAATTTCTATTGTATATATATCGTATATATATTTATTTATTTATTTTATAATTTAAAAGAAAAAGAAAATGCAAAAAATATAAAATATAAAAAGAAATACAAAATCAGAAAATTAAACATCAAAATATAAAAATATAAAATATAAAATTAAAATATAAAAAAATAAAATTAAAAACCCACAAAAGTTATAACTTGGCTAAGTATTTATAGAGGTAATTGGTGCTTTGAATTCTATCTAGCTTGCTCTATTCATTTGCTTCATGTGTTCGACCCCTACTTGTTTGCCACTATACATTCTTAGTATGGTATAATAAATTTTAACTCTTGATTTTAATTGTTTCATTACTTGTGTACGTTAATTGTTGAATAACGAGAGGATTTGAGTAGTCGCCTCAGCGATAGTGAGCCTGAATTGCCGGGCCCTTACTTAGCGACTCCGATCTTTTCGTTTTTCAAGCTGCTACTTCCACATTTTCCTTGAGATTATAACCACTAGCAATAACTTAGAGACAAAATTTTGATATTCAAGAACTTGTAGGCTTATAATCTACCATCTTATAGTCAAGCCACTGGATAAAGGCATATCGTTCTATTCCCACATCTTGCATATCAAACTTATCATCTAAAGATTTCCAAAGTTTGAGAGAGGTAGGGTGCATATAGTATATAAAGCTCGTCGGATAAACCAGAGAGAATCCTACCATGACAAAGATAATCTATTTCTTTAGGTATTTTTGGATAAGACGAGGTATGAGAAGAGAGTGGATCACTGTAAGTAGAACTTATTGAGAATAGGGCAGAATTAACATGATCTACAGAAGGGACAGGAGTTTTGAGTTCTTCGGGGGAGGGGGTATATCAGATACTAATCCTAAAGAAGTGAGCCAAAACCTCATCTTTCGTTGCCATCTACGGAAATGTAAGCCTACGAATTTTTCGGGTCTAAGATAGCAGTGTGTCCTCAAGTCATCATTGCTCTAGGATCCATATTAGCAGAGGTTTAATTAACAAAGACGGAATCAAACAGCAGATAGAAAACATGTGAATCTGTCTTTACAATGTTGGAAATACTATAGTTTTCTAGCACTATTTGCAATGATATTTTGTTTTACGAATGGCAAGCAAATATGACCAAAAGAAGATTAAAGAAATCTTAGTTTGAAAGAGACAGCCTGGAAAACGGAGGCACGTCGAAAGAAGACAGATTCCACCGCTCCTATGCACGAGCTTCATAACGGTCTGGCTCCCAAACTCAATCACCCCCAGCTAGATGCCGCCTCCAGGTGCTAGCAAGAGAGCAGCATCGAACGTTCGTTAGCCCTCGTCGTCGTAGATAAGCAAGGCACAAAATCCGCCTACGTGTATTTGCAATGAATGCACAAGTAGTGGATAGCATATGGAGGTGGAGAACAGAAAGATTGTTGTGTTTGTTGTATGTTCCAAAGGATAAAGATGCAATCCTTTATATAAATGGACTACCCGTCAATAAAGAGCCATAAAGAGAGTCGTTTTTCTCACAGCAAGGTATTAAGTGACAACGAGTTCCTATGGTCTCGTTGGTTGCAACCAACATTACTGAGGAGACACGTTAATGCCAAAGCGCACGCGGGTGTGTTGTATGCAAATAGGCCCCAACGACCTTCAAATTCACATGCACCTGAAAAGCTCACATGGGCTTGAGGAACACCCACACTTATAAACATGTTTTTCCTCTAAAATGGTCCATGTGGTACTAAATAGGTAGAGAGGTTTTAAAATACAAAAGAAATCCAACAACAAGAAAGGAGAGAACACTGAGAGAACAAATACATTTGTTAAAAAAACGAATGAATGAAATATGAATAAGAAGGCAAAAACAAGATCAAAGATCTTGGAATCAAACCCTCTTGCGAGAATGAAGAACGATAAAATATACAAGGCGAATATCAACTTAAGGATTTTATATCTCGGAATCGAACTTTCATGCGAGAGTAAGGAATGAAATATTTATATCAAGTTTGAGAAGGTTTTACTGACGATAACAAAAGAGTGGCTATAATATTGACTGCCTCAAAATACACTTCAGAGGGTTCAACATAATTATGAAATTATACAAGGGTGTAAGGGTAAAAATCCCTTTTCCTAATCCCCCGACAATGTTCTCTTTATGTCGGCAACAAATCCAAAAAGTGATAGACCATACTATTAAACACAATTCTAAGAAAACATGATAAGTAAACGTGAGTTGCAAATAATAATACATGTATCGTTTAAATTGGCATCGCAGGGGAGAAGAAACGTGCACACGAAGGAAGCGATGCTCCCATCTTTATCACTAAACAGTAAAGATCCTCTTCCCACCACTACAAGTGATCTAAAGCACCATGATCCTGTTCCCATGTCTCAATTGCCCAAATACTCCACACAAAACTAAGTGGAAATTAACATCTACTGTCACCTATGCATCAATCTGATAACTGCTAAAATTTGAGTTCCAATCTTTTAAGATGAAAGTCCACCTGCTTAACCACGAGATCATCTAAGTGGATCCACTAATCGCAGCTCAAACAAGGAAACACCGGCGACGTAGTGAGAGACTTGGATCGGTAGGAGGCGAGCTTCCTGTTGAACCTGTGGTGCATCTTGTTGAACATGTTGAGAGAGCGAACGGGGCACAGGCTGCACCCTATCGCGTGGAGGTGGTTCCCGCTGCGCCCGTGGAAGCCCGCTACGGCCACACCGTCTAGTGGGAGGGAGAATGGTGTGCCCACCTCCATGCCGTAGGGGCCGAAGCGTCGTTGGTTGCTCCTGAACGAGAGGGAGCGGATCACCGGCGGTCCGCCCTCCGGCATGGCGGCGTAGTGGCCACTTATGGCCGTTAGATACTCTTCTGGGTAGTTCAGTGAAACCTGAGCATGGAAAGTGCGATAAGTTTTAGTTATTCCTTATTGGGCATTTGGTTATCGTCTGAAACAGTTATCTGAATAATGATTGACATACCTTCAGATGAGGATTTATTTTAGGATTAACATTCTAAAGTTTCCAGTAAACCTATTTATCAACAACGTTATATTACCTTGTGGATATGATCTACATAGTTCATGTTTCGATCATCGTTGTTCTTAAAAGGTATGCCATATCTAATCAAGCACTACTTATCAAAGCTATCCAGGATATCATGGAAGAATACCATAAAAACGGATGTGCTATCTTCGTAGAAGAAGAAAGCAGAACGTAATCACCTGAACGGTGCGGTTGCCGCCGCTGCCGCCGTGACGACCGGCCAAGATGGACCTGCCATTCTTGTCGTAGCGGAACCTGATGGAGTGGATGCATTGACCATAGAGGAGGATGATCTCCGTCACGCCACTGTGGTAACCATCGTCCCATTCCACTCCAGCATCGCCACCCCACGGACCCACCCTCATGGCTACCACCTTGCTAGCTTTCAGTTGCACACCTTTCTCCATTGCCACCGGCTCCTACAGACAAGATTGCACTCGCATCAATTAAGTGATTCAAGTCCACATAGACAACTGCTTTCTCTTACCATCGATATTCTCTTCCCGATCGATCAAACAAAGGAGGAACCTCCTTCAATTTATAGCAGAAAGGGTAGGGGACAAGTTGTGTTGGGACTTGAATTGGATGCCCATGCAAAGATAAAAAAGGGCGTCAGTTGTTCTTTACGCTAAATATGCAAATTGCATAAATCATGCATCCTTTTGCATCGATTTATGCCGTCTACCACTACAGCAAGAAGAATCGACTTTAAGATAGATGTTGGAGTGCTTTGTTGAAGAAGGTATACGTGCAAGGTTCACGAACATATATGTTCCTGTAAATTGAGTGGAAGAAGACGCAATGGCCTGGTCCGTCCGTCCGGCCGTGAATATATGCAAAGAACAAGTTCAGTCGAAAGGGACGTGAACAATGAAACATGCCCTCTGCAAGCAACCCTGACCACAAGCTATGCCAATGCAGAAGAGATAAAGTGCTAATATTCCGATTATATCCATTTATACTTTGCTGAGCTGGGGACGGATCTTCATTGGTAGGCGAGATTGTACCGTGCAAAATCGTGTGAACTGCTCGATTACGATCGAACGGCTCACGCGACCACAGCAGGCACAGCATCACAACAGAGGATCCTCTATGTTGCTGAGATAGCGTAGGGCCTTCCATCAAAGGATGTGGTAGCATCTCGAAATACAATCCGATTTTTTTAAACTCATAAACCCGATTAAATACGATACGATTACCGTTGTTCATTAGAAAAAAAAAACAACCCAATTTCATAACCATCTACAACTTAAAAATCAATGATTTTGGATGAATTATGCGACCTTCGGATTAGACTTCTTTCTTCTTTCCGATGAGGAATAAGGAATGCGAAGGAATAAAAAAAATTAAGACTAATCATCCATTCTTCTTCCGTTGTTTTGAGAGATGAAGAAGAAATAATTACTGTAAATAACAACATAACCCTATTTCAAGATAAAGCATCTTCACCATAACGGCACTCCTTGCTAGGGATGAAAACGAATACAAATATATCTATATTCATTCCTATCCGCATTCGTCAAATAGAGAATATGGATGTCATTTTCTCGTATCTGGTGAATACGAATACAAATGTTCAACATTCGCTGGATACTAATACGAATATAATATCCTAATTTTGACGAATATGAACGTGAATACGAATGTTCAAAATTTTGTGGATACGAATACACATATTCATTTTTAGAGGATACGGATATCGATACAAATACGAATACGAAAATGAATACGAACGTTCAAATTTCAGATGATAACAATACTTACATGGTACACAAAGAAGTAAGTTTGGAAAGCGTTCTTTTATTATTTAGTTATATCTTTATGTTTTATTATTATTTAGTTGTTTTGTGTGCATGTATTCATAATTAAAATATTTAATATACTTTTTTATATATTGAAAATTGTTATAAAGTTAAAATGCTTATTGCTTTTAAGTAAATTTGAACATGTATAATATTCTTATCCGAATTATCAAATATATTAATTCGTATCCGTTTATCAAATATCCATATCCGAATTATCAATATTCGTTTTGCATTCATATTCGTATTTTGAGGATATGATTTTACATTTTACACATTAATGTGATATCCATATCCTCATTTGTATCCGGATTTTAAACAGGATAATGATATGGTAATACATATATTCGTATCCGAATTAGACTGTTTTCATCCCTACTCCTTGCCCACCCTTTAACCCAGACACTTTGGATAGGGTACCAGGAGAGCAAATCTTGGTCAAAAACACTACTGCAAGTTGCATCCTCTATTTCGTTTTGTCTCCATGACATGTCCTGAAACAGATATGATAGTAAACATTCGTTAGTGCATTTTAAAAACTAATGTTCAAAATTAGTCCTTTAAATTGATTCTTTGTTGGGCGAGCAACAAAATATCAGCTTTTTTTTCTTTTTAAGCTTAATATTGAAATAACGTAAAAAACTTAAATATATCGGAGTAAATAGAAAATGCAAGGGATCGGATTTAAATCTCGTGGAGTGTTGACCAGTACCTAGTTGAAGTAACTTGCTAACAAGGATGCAAATGGACAAATACGAATATAGGTGTTATCATATTCTTATCTGTTTTTAAATATGAATAGGAATATATATATATATAAACTATGTTATCATACGTTAAAAACGGATACATATGTAAAATATATATTGACCGTGTACGAATAATATAAGAAATACTTTGCATATTGGCTTGAATACACACGTATTAGATAGATGCACATTATATAAATATATTAAGTATGTTTAAATCATAATAATTATACCAAATATGGTGAAAGAATATATAAAGTTATGTTTATATATAGTTAAAAATAAATGTATAACTATTTTTATATATGAAAACGGATACATAGATATCGATACGGATGTTTACAGATATCAAGATGATATCTATATCCGGATCCATTTTAAAATAAAAACGAATCCATATGTTAAAATATATGTAAAACAGATATAACGACGATCAGATATAATTTCATTTGCTTGCTGCCGGAGTAAACCAGAACCAACAGATGTTTGAAATTCGGACCCCAGTGCAGTTAATGCACCTAAATGGAACCGTCCTACATTAGAATAATCCGAGTGAGGGATACGTCTCCAGCCAACAAGATGGGACATAAACCTGACCAGAAGATAAGCACGGGAAGAAGATTACGACGTGGGAGTCGGTGGGACAAAGAATCCTCCGACAGTGACGTCATTATATCAAATTCGTAAGGAGAATATGTTCTTCCTTGCCGACCATCAATCAATCAAGTCTCCTGCACTGTGCTTATTTCGACAAAAAAATAATGTAGCAGAAAAACGTGGCTTCAGAAGCTTCCTTCAGTACAACGTGGTATTGCTGTTCAGCCAGGAGCCGATCGAGTACATACATGATACCTCCTTGATTATTATATTCACATACTTAATGTATTAAGATTCTAATATGACCCTTCCTTAAGTTAAATTAACTCCGTAAAAAATAAGAATGGTATGGTGGTTGAGTCGAGTGTAATGTAATGGCAAGCAGGGGTCGAATCCTCATACTTTACTTTATTTAATAAAACTTAAGACATCCAGTTAAAATATTAGAAGTAGGTATAACTTGATACTAAATTGGATTTGAGCCCGTTCACTCTATCATTATTTCTTTCACTCCTTGTAAATGAAATAAATTTTGTTATTTTCTTTTGATCATGAATATTTTTATTTTAAATTTTCTTTTGATAGTTTAACATTGGAGATGGATTTAGAATTTAGATCTAGATTGAGGTGGGAAAACATGCAGCACATTTACATATAACTTTCATATTCTCCGGCTCTCAACCACTCATTCACCTTGGAATTTAAAACTACACAAGCTCCAAGGCATAATCAAGGGTGGATGGAAGGTGATGAACACACAATTTCCTCCCGCTCATGAACATACTCCCTTTCTTCAATTAAGTTTATCAAAATGTAAAAATCACCGACGAAAATAATAATCTATTTGAAAAGCATTAACTCTATCTAGAAATATCATTTGAAAAGATAATATAATAACTTTTTTATTTTTGAATGCTTGTCCCTTGATAAAATTTCTGGCTCGTCCCGTTTAGCCATTGTCCAAAATATAAACATCAATTGGATGCGTTACAAGTCACGATCTAAAAAACATCTTTCCTTGTCAGCCACTGAGCATAGGGGTTAATATGAGATAGTTACAGCTTACAACAAGTGTGAGGAATGGATAAAAATACCCATTTGCTTCCAGGGGGAGACCTTCAAGCTCGATGGTGTTCTCTTGCTGCAGGTGTACACAATATTTGCCAGGCCACTTCAAGTGGTGGAGACTTATTGCGCATGTCTTGACAGAGTGGATATAAGAATCTCCTGAAATTCCCCTGAAAATTTTCAAAAAATGTTAATTATTGCCAAAGGTGCAAACGATGCGGAATATTGTCCTGAAAGATTACGCCCGAAACTCGGGGTAGACAATGAAAACAAAAAGATAGCGAGGGACGTGTCGATGTTACCCCCAATTAGAAGTGTCTAAGTAGAAGTATCAAGTATTGTCCTAGTTAAGAGATGAGGAATAAGTGGAAGTTGAACCTTTTAGGACCTGCTCTCGTGGCTGCCTCTGGACCACCACCCACCTTGACTTAATTTTTGCCACGTGTGTTTACTCACAGGTCTCGCTCTGTTCCCCCTGCTCACAGGTCTTCCCCATCATACAACACGCCTCAGGTATATAATGACTACATTGTTTCTACTGATGGCACTGCTGATTTTTCTATGCAACAGGATTCCTTACAAGATGAACAGGTACCCTCTCAAGAGGGAAACTTATATATTCAGGAGGTGGCAGATGATCTCGATGTGCCTATTGCTTTGCGGAAGCAGAGACGTACTTGTGCTTCATATCTTCTTGCAGCCCAAGTTTCTTTGAGCATACTTTCAGAGGATTTCAAAAGATTAACCATGGCACTGTCAGCCGTGGAGATACCACGGACGTATCAGAAGGCCATTCAGAACAGTCGATGGCGTCTTGCCATGGAGCAGGAGATGACCGCGCTACAGCCGCGTGGCACTTGGAGCCTTGTTTCAGCTCCAATTGGTAGATCCGTTGTTGGGTGCAAGTAAGTGTTCAAGGTTAATCACTGAGCAGATGGCAGTGTAGATCGCTACAAGGCAAGAATTGTGGCACGTGGGTCACCCAGACATATGGGGTGGACTATCAGGATACATTCTCTCCAGTGACCAGGCATTCTGCTCTACGTATACTTCTATATGTTGCAGAAACACGGGATTGACCCCTCTATCAGCTTGATGTGAAGAATGCTTTTTTCTATGCTAACCTACACAAGCAGTAGCCACATGGGTTCATTGCTGGCAAGGTTCAGAAATGCGGTTCATGCGGCCGCATATGCGTATGCGGTGGCCTATCCGAAGCGCATTTACAGTATGCGGTCATATGCGGTCCAGCTGCATATGCGGGCCGCCTAAACCGCATATACGGCCGCTTAGTCGGTCCATATGCGGTGTCATTTGGGATCCGATTTAGGATCCTTATATCAAAAAAACCCTTTCCACTGAACCTCGTTTTCTCTCGTTCCCCGCATTGGAATTGCCCTAAGTTTCCTCCATCGCGCCTCCACGCTCCAGCGAGTCTGCCCTCGACGCCTCGTCGCCTCCACGCTCCAGCGCCTCCGCCCTCAACGCCTCGCCGCCTCCAGGCTCCAGCGCCTCCGCCCTCTACCCTCGCCACCGCAGCTCCTTTTGGATTATAGGTAACAAATGTCCCCTTTCCCTGTAGTTAAATTAGGGCGATGACTCCAACAACTTGGGAAGAACCTTCCGCAACAACGATAGCAGCAACAAACTGTCCTTGCTGCTGTCTAGGATATTCGTGCTTGATATTCGAGTCTTTCTATTTATTTCTTTTAACCAAGTTAACAAAAATTGAGTTGATTATGTTACTTTCAGCATCACTGGCCTAATTTGACGGTAAAAAATTGCAATTACATGTAAAGAAGCACGTCGTAATTTTGAAGTATAAGCTCTGCTTACTCCAAGAGATTCGAATGCTTCCTTATTATTAGATTATGGGATATGCTTTCAAAATCAAATGGTCATTTAATGGGGTTTATTAGTTTTTTGAATGCGATAATTTTATATCATTATGGACTTCCGTCTGTTATTGACGTTTATTGAAGTTTGCTGGATTATATACTCCGTTATTTATGTTTTGTGAAGTTATATTTGTGGAGTTGTGTCTATGTAAAAAAATGGTAGTTTTTTAGAAAGATTGTGACAATATTTGTAATATAAGAAGTCTCCTGGAGATTGTATGTAAAAGTCCTGGCAAGGTACAAAGATCTTATGGTAAATTAGAAATAATCCTAATTATGCCTTAATTTATGAAATGTGACACAGACAATCTTTTTTCTATCTTAAATACAATTTTTTGCTTCCATTGCTTTTTTATATTTGAAAGTTTAATACTATTCTTGTTACATTTTAAAAATGAAATAAGTGATTGAGAATTGGGGTATATATCGATTTTAATGGTCATCCGTTATATGTATTTCATCCGTTATATGTGGTCAACTTTATTTATAAATTATGCAGCTTCATTTAAATTTTTATATATCTATAATCTAATCATGTTACAATGACGTATCATTTTTGGATAACTGGTTTGCAATTTGCACTTCTTTTTTTCAATGACACATCATTTTTGTACCATGTTTAGGTCGGTCATTATGGCTACCCCTTCCACGCCTACAACGGCAGAATCCACATTCTATGTTCCACCTGGTTCTACCGATCCAGGGTGGAAATATGCATACCTCATCGAGAGGACCGATTCGAACACGGTTAGGTGTCGCTTGTGCGGAAAGGTCATAAAAGGAGGCATCAATAGAATGAAGCAACATCTCGCACACATCAAGGGAAATACAAGGGCATGTCCAAAGGCCGATGGAGATGTGCAAAAAGAAATCAGAGATTATGTGGAGGATATTATGAAGAAGAAGAATGAAAAAGTTGTTAGTATGAGAGAACTGCGGGAGCAAGTAACAATCAAGGCATCTGATGGATCTTCTAACCATCCATCAGAAGGAGGTGCTAGTACAAAAAGACCTCGTGTATCTGAAGATGACGTGCCTTTGGGCACAACAATGAGGCAGACAGTGATTAAAGATGCTTTAGCCAAAGAGGAGCGTGCACGTGTCAACAAATTCGTGGCCAAATTCTTTTATGATGCTGACATTCCCTTCAATGTGGTCACTAAAAATTCCTTTATCCGAATGTGCGAGGCAATTGGACAATATGGAAGCGGATACAAGCCACCTTCATACTATGAAATTACAGAAACGTTGTTGAAGGAGGAAGTGGATGAAACAAAGGAATATTTAAAGAGTCATAATGAATCGTGGAAAAACAATGGTTGTTCAATAATTACCGATGCATGGACTGACATGAGGGGAAGGAGCATTATGAACTTGTGTGTGAACTGTGACTTGGGCACAACTTTCTTGAAGTTCGTTGATGCATCCGCAGATTCTCACACGGTTGAATACATCTCTTCTCTCGTAGAAGATTGTATCAAGGATGTTGGAGAAGATAATGTTGTACAAGTTGATACAGACAATGCTTCTGCAAATATGGCAGCCGGACGACTTCTTAAGACTAAATATCCAAGGATATTTTGGTCTTCATGTGCGGCCCATTGCATTGATCTTGTTGTTGAGGAGATTGGAAAGGAATCAAGGATAAAAAATTGCATCACTAAGGCTAGAACTCTCACTCTCTTTATCTACAGTCATGCAAAGACTTTGAGCTTGATGAGACAGTTCACCCAGAAGGGTGAATTGTTCGGCCAGGGCAAACAAGATTTGCCACCACTTTCCTTACACTACAGAGCGTGATGGACAAGAAGGAAAAATTACGGTTGATGTTCTCTTCTGATGAGTGGAGGGAGTGCAAGTGGTCAAAGACCAGAAAAGGTGAGGTATTTGCATCCATTGTCCTCAGTTCATCATTTTGGAGCCAAGTGTCTTTGACGTTGAAGATCTTCTGTCCACTAGTCTACCTCTTACGTGTGGTTGATGGAGAAAGGAAGCCCTCAATGGGCTTTGTATATGGAGGATTGGAGGATGCAAAAAATGAAATAAAGGCTATTTTTAAAAATGTTGAACATTCATACAAGCCATTTATAGATGCCATTACCTTAAAGACGAAAGAAAGATTGGATAGCCCCCTCCATCTTGCAGCTTTCTATCTCAATCCCTATTATTTTTACAGGGATAGCGATGCAATTTCTAAAGATAGCTTCGTCGTTGATGGTTTGATGGAATGCCTAGAAATTTTTTATCCTGAGTTGGAGATTCAGGATGCCATCACGAAGAAAGAGATTCATATTTACCGAAGGGGAGAAGGAGCATTTGGAAAGCCAATGGCTATCAGACAAAGATCCACCAATGATGATGATTTCAATCCTGGTAATATAACTCAAGCTTATTATCGGCGTTAAAGTTCTTAAGTTAGATTTATTATTTTACAAGTCATTAACTGCGCAATCTCTTGTAGCTCATTGGTGGATGCTATATGGTTCTCAAACGCCTTATTTGAAAGAAATGGCTTTGAGAATTCTGAAGCTGACATCCTCTTCTTCTGCCTGTGAGAGGAATTGGAGCTCATTTGCAGCGGTATAACTATCACTATTTGGATGTGCAATTGTATATATTCATTGAGTCATTATAATTTATAATTGATCAATTTTATATATTCTTAATGCAGATTCACACCAAAAAAAGGAACAAACTAGAAACCAAGAGATTGAATGATTTGGTTTTTGTGAAATTCAATTCAAAGCTGAAGGAGCGTCGATCACTAACTGGGAGAGATCCATTTGTTTCAAAGGATAGAACACATGTTATGGATTGGATTGGTGCTAGTGAAGAAGAAGAATTCTTCCAAGGGTCGGGGCTCACGTGGAACTTGGTTGCAGAAGCAAGTGGGGCAGAAGAATTTGTTGAGAATAGGAGGAGCCAAAGGAATGTGGAAGCTTTGTCAACTTTGGGCGAAGAAGAAGAATTTAAGAGTGATTCGGAAAGCGATGATGATATTCCAACAATCAATTTTGAAGATGATTTAGATTAGAATTTAGAAGTCGGTTTATAACTTTATATATTTGAACATTCTACATTCAGAAACATATTTTGATATCTAAATGAACTATGTAGCTTTTTATTGTGGTGCCTTTTTTATTTTTAAAAGTATGTTTTTATAGGAATCTAAAGGAAACATGTATTTTTTTGTCTCTCACATCACAATTAAATGTATATCTTTAATATTTTTTATTTAAATAATGCAAACCGCATAATCCGCATATACTTCCGCATATCCGCTTACTCGCTCGGGACCGCCTGACCGAACGAATACCGCATACCGACTTTCTGAACCTTGATTGCTGGTGGGGAGTGCCAGAAGGTTTGCAAGCTTCACAAGGCGGTCTCTGGCCCTAAGCAAAGTCAAGAGCATGGTTCCAGAAGCTCCCGGACTTGATAGAGCAACAGGAGTTTGTGAGATCAACGTTGATCATTCACTGTTTGTTCAGAGGATTCAGAGAGATACAGTTGTCATACTCGTGTATGTTGATGATACCATTGTTAGGATTTCCTAGGTTAGCAATTTGTGACCAAAGATCTTGGTAGTCTATGCTACTTCCTTGGACCGAAGTTCGCCAGGAACCAGCAAGGCCTTGTGATGACCCAGAGGAAGTACGTTATAGATCTTTTCTCTGAGACATGCATGACGAATTGCAGGCCTGCCACCACTCCTATAGACCCGAGCATGAAGCTCTATGATGATGGAGGTCGATAAGAGGAGGTACAAGGAACTTGTTGGGAAGCTTCTTTATGTGAACATCACCAGCCCAGATATATCCTTTGCAGTGAGCAAAGTGAGTCAGCTCATGGAGCAGCCTAGACATGCACATATGGATGTTGTCCATATGATTCTGAGGTATCGAAAGGCCTCACCTGGCATTGATCTTCTATTCAACAGAGGTACATCCCTTGCCGTCACAGCTTGTGCAGATGTAGATTATATGCCGGGTGTCTCAAAAACAGGAAGACTAGCTCTGATTTTGTGGTTTTCATAGGGAGTTCCTTGGTGTCATGGAAGAGCAAGAAGCAGAGAGTGGTTGCCAGATCCAACGCAGAATCCATATACAAGATCATGGCACAGGCTAACACAGAAATGATACAACAACAACAAAGCCTTTTCCCACAATTAAGTAGGGTCGGCTACATGGATTCTTCGCCTCCATTCAGATCTATCTTGGGTCAATCTCGGGCTTATATCCAAAAAACTAAGATCCCTTCGTATAGTCTCTTTCCAACACTTCTTGGGTCGTTCTCGCCCTCTCTTAGCCGGCTCAACATCCCAACACTTGCATCTCCTAACTGGTGCTAGCACAGAAATGATATGAGTCAAATATGTTCTTATTGACCTAACTATTGAGGTGCATCTTCCCATGCACCTCCAATGCGATAACCAGGCTGCTCCCTTCATTGCCAACAACCCAGCCTTCCATGAGAGGACCAAGAATATCGAGGTAGATTGTCACTACACTCGAGACATGATACAGAAGAGCCTTATCTCAACTACTCATGTTAGCTCAAGAGATCAGACAACAGATGTACTTAAGAAGGCCCTAGCCAGAGGAACTTACCATATATGTTTCAAGTTGAGCACGATTGGTATCCATGCTCCAGCTCAAGTGGGAGTGTTGAGATATTTTCCACATTTTATCCCTTTTATGTATTTTCTATTTTTCCGTCTTCATTATGTAATTTACCCAACGGCTCTCTCCTCTATATAAGAGAACCCTAGGGCCTCATGAGAATGCAATTATGTTGGAGTATTTAGTTGTGCCCCTCTTATGTTGGAGGGTAAATGGATACCTCCAGGATCCATTTATCCCATCCATATATTTAGTCCCACATCTACCAGTGGTGGGACTTGGAGGCTCTGTGGGACTTGAGAAAAGGCAATGAAGCATATGCCCCTTTGAGGGCTTCTCCCGTGGTTTCATCCCGCTCCTTAGGGAGTAGGGTTCCACATAAAATCATTGTGTTCCATATTTATCTTTATGTTCTTATGCTCTGTTTATCAATTTCGCTTCCGCTTCCTATTTTCTAACATGGTATCAGAGCGGGTCGTTCTTGGTTGATTCTTGAAGATTGTTCTTGAAGTTTTTTTCATTATTCAAGATCATCGCAAGTTCGAGTTTTCATTTTCAGGGTTTTCTTGAAACCTTAGTTTACAAAGATAAAAATTCATTTGATTGTTATGCAAAATCGGAAGAAATTTTTGTTTGGGTTTTATGGAACCCTTGTCTCGAAGACGACACGAGATCCTAATCTCTGTTCAGATTCTGTTCCCAGGAGAGGAACCCTATTCCAGGCTGCACCCTATTCCAGGTGGCATCTGCGGCATCTTCATGGACACCTCCTTCCAAGCACAACCCTCTGAGCCCCTACTCCAAGCGGAACCCCCCAACCTCGCTTCGGGGTCCATCGTGGAACCCTAGGTTTCACACAAAACCTCCAATCTCCAGGTTGCGAATGGCTCCAGGCGAACCTCTTCCACACGAGTCTTGTCCAGGCAGAGCAAAGACCTCGCACGACCTCACACCAGCGAGCGCACCACCCAGCGCGGGGCGCCACCATCACTCCTGTCGCCATCAGCCCTCGTGCAGGCGATGCGAGAGAACCTCCAGCATGGCAGCACGCATCCAGGCCCAGAACCCGCAGACCCTTGCGCATTTCCTTGACATTCTCTCTAGCACAGCAGGCGACACGACCAAGCGCGACTCCCACTATCTCGCAGCAGGCATCGGCATCGACTGGTATCTCGTAGCAGCCTCGCGCGCAGGCAGCGCGCTCCATCTCCATCCCCCGCGCATCGCGTGCACAGGGCACACAACCCACGCAGCAGCGCCCCCGTGCGAGCCCTAAGGAGCGGCGACGTTAGATGGGGTTTCCCATCGGGGGTACCCTAGCGACGATTTTACGAGTGGTAACCCCCAGGGGAACCCTAAATAGGGGTGCGTGGGGTTTTTGGCCCAAATGGGCCTGCTATGTTTAAAAAAAGTGAGGGAAAGAGTGGGCCCTGTGTAGTTTGGGCTAGATATTAAAAAAATGAGAAGATTAAGAGAAAGGGAGCCCATTGAGTATCAAAAAAAATCGCGTACAAAAAAACCGTACGCAAGTATTTTGCAAAAAAAAAGAGTGAATATTGGGCCCAAATGGGTCGAGAGAAAAAAATGCGCGTTTTCGAGAAAAAGGCGTGTACAATTAAAAAAACCGTACGCAAATTGCAAAAAAGAATTCAAGAAAAGTCGATAAAAATGAGCGGTTTATGTTAAAAAAAATTGTGCAGAGAAAAGTCGAAAAATGTAAACGGCTTATTTGGTTTGTTTCTCCATATCTATCTTGTCTTCTCCCAACTTGGTCAATGCCTTCATTCCGACCAGCATGGGAGAAAGGGGGAGTATATGTAGAGTCACAAGTCTATTTAGATTCTTCAAATTTAGATATTCCAGACCAGCCAGTTGTTCATACTCCACAGTTCTGCAGATGAAGATCATCCATGCGCAGTTTCAGACTCGACGTTCAGATTCTGAGTCCACAATTTGATGCGCAGTTGTTCAGACTCGACGATTGGTTTCGAGTCCTCAGTTTCAGACACGCGCATGTTTGCGGTCTTTCAGATGAGCAGATGTTTGCCATCTTTTGTCGTGGTCCCCATCTTTTATTGTTGCTTCGGCCAGAGTTTTCATGTGGTATCATAGGTACTCCAGAGTAGAGTATCATTCTCTGTGCCAGACGGGAGAGACACAGTTCTCCGACGAGGGGAGTCAGGGGACTATTCCAGACTCCATTCTCCAGCGACAGACTCCGACGAGGATTGCACTTCCATGGCCTTTTCAATTCGGCCCTTTTCAGAGATGGAGCAGTTGTCCACATTATTGTGGCAGGCCAGAGTACTCCGACGAGGAGACTCATTTCCAGTTGCAGTGACTTTGACAGGCGCAGTTCAGAGCACATGCTCTCTGACGAGGAGATTCAGTTGACTCACACTCCAGCCCGTTCGTCCTCCTCACCACTCACCAGCACAGCATGAGAAGCAACATCCTCGATAGCAACAGTTGTGCGCGTTGAGTTGATATTGTCCGTAGTGTCCTGTAGCGTGAGTTGGGTTTCTTTCTGTTTGTTTGTCCAAGTTGAGCATTGCATGCTCCAGCTTGAGGGGGAGTGTTGGAGTATTTGGTTGTGCGCCTCTTATGGTGTAGGAGGGTAAATGGATACCTCCAGGATCAATTTACCCCATTCATATGTTTAGTCCCAGATGTACCAGTGGTGGGATTTGGAGGCTCTGTGGAGGCTATATAAGGAGCCCCAGACCTCATGTATCCATTGAGAAAAAGCAATGAAACATATGCCCCTTTGAGAGCTTCTCCCGTGGTTTCATCCCGCTCATTAGGGACTAGGGTTCCACGTAAAATCATTGTGTTCCATATTTATCTTTATGTTCTTATGCTATGTTTATCAATTTCGCTTCCGCTTCTTATTTTCTAACAAATTCATTATTTTCCCTCAACATGTCTCATAGGAGGTTATCTCATAGGCATTGTTGGCATTGGACTGTATGCCAAACTTTGCCCAACACTCTGACGGGTGGTTCCTGCGTCCACAATGAATGCACTTTGGATACTGAGAAGTAAAATCACGGATATGGCTATAGCAAAAATCTCATCCACACCCTAAGTCACGGGCACGACCATAATTAAAGTCACGGTCTCGACCTCCTTGGAAGATATGCCGTCCCTTGTTCCCGGATGATGCATAGTGAGTTGAATTCTCTACATATGGTAGAGCAGAAGGATGCTCAATAGATGTCTTGAGTTCCTATAGACGACCAAAGATGGTCTCAATTGATGTCAAGTTATCAGTTGTTAGAAACCGATCCTTCACAACTTTGTATCGTGGATGTAGTCTAGAAAGGAAGCAGTAAACCTGCCATTCAGATCGCTCTCCCACCTATTTATCACAACATGCTGGCTGAAAAATCAGAAGTTCCTCAAAAAGATCGGTTAGAAGCCTGTGGTACTCGACGAGACTAGACTCCCCCTGAGTCGCAGACCAGATCCTTGTATAGATGTCTGAGAGGCGAGACTTGATTGTCTTCCGGGAGTAAGTTCGTTCCAGATTCTCCCACATCTCCTTTGTAGAGTCTTTGTAAAGAAGATTCAAGCAATATTTGGATCGATATTATTTTTCATCCAAGTGATGACCTAGCAATTGTCTGCATGTCATGCGTCTTCGTTTCCTTGAGCGGATCTTTGGTGAGGATATGATTCTTGCACTGACCACCAGTGAACACCTTGAATGATCGAGACCAGAACACAATTTTCCATGCCCTTCAGTTTGATAGATGTGCCACGTACCATCATAGAAGAAATTGAGTACAAGGGCTTGGTCTCAAAGGATGTCATCATGGTCACGAAGGTCAAGAAAAAGTGACCTAGAAGTAGATGTTATTTTAATCAAGCATATGGGTTACCGGAATTATCGTTTTAGCCCCCCTTCGAGCTTTTGGAGCAGCAAACTCTGACTATGATGCCACAAATCAGAGTTTCACAGAGTTTTCGAGTCCCGCAAATGATATAGGACACTCGTATAAGGTGTCAGGGACCCATGCGAAGACGCTAGTGGGTGTTAGGGGGTGTTGGACACCCTTTAATGGCTCCTGAGAGGTGGAGATTCAGATCCAGGCAGAAGCTCGACTGCAGTGGCTACAGAGGTGTCCCAGATCCACGTGGAGGCTCGGATCCAAGCGAAGGTTCGACTGCAACAGCTATAGAGACTCCAAGCAAAGGTTCGATTGTAGGCTGCAGCGGTTACAGCCATTGTACGGAGGCTGCACAAGGCCTTAGTTGCTCAGATCCAGGTAGAGATGAGGTTGCAGTGACTATAAGCGCTCGGAGAGACCTTGTGCGGGGCCTTAGTTGCTGGAAGTGGCCCATGCATGGGCTTAAGGAATGAGGGGCTAGTGGTGGCGGTGGGATCTGGGTCAGAATACCGATCTAGGACCTCTAATATGATATCATGTGGAGAAGCATGAGAGAACATAATGAGATAATTTTATTCAAGAGGTCTATAGGTTCTTATATAGATCGAAACCTTAGAATATTCAAAAAGGAGAAATTACATAAAAAGACCTCAAGGGGTTACAACTAAATGGAACAAAATAAAGCCATCTCTAACAAATAACAATGATGTTACTCGACGATCCGGCAACGGCGTCAGGGGTTATAATCATCATGAGTATATTGGCGAAGGTGGCATGTCGGACATGAGCAGCTAGCTACCTTGCGTTGTGCGTGGAATCAGGTGGTTGTTCTTTGTGTTGGTGCCCCGATCTATGCTTAAGGAGCAGGAGTCAGGGAATCACATAGCCGCATTTGTGACGGCAATGGGGAGGTCGACACCTATTACGGCAGCGACAGTGACAGTTGGGGACAACACATCATCTCTCCATAGGTGATAGTGCTTAGGGTTGAAGCATTTATGGTGGCACTCGAGCCTACAACAGTGACAACTGTACTCACAAGTCACAACCATGGTGGCGGTCAGGTTTGAAGACGAGGATATGAGCAACGATTACAATGGAAACCATTACATCGGTCTTCAGATGTGGAGAAGTGCCTCGCACTAGGGTTTCCAAGGGCTCTCGTGTTGATTTCGCAAAATCTGAAGGAGTTGAATAAGTTGTAGGGGGAGCTGCTCTCTTTTTTCTTTTCCTGATAATTTTCGAAATCTTTAAGTCAAATATCAAATTACTATGCAATCCCTACATTCAAACTTACCGACATGAATAATGGACTTGTATGGATGAGATATTGAGTACTTTCGAAGAGGCATCGCATGATGATGAAGTATGATGGGGTGCAAGTGTAATCATGGAATTATACAAGGAATTTGAGTAAATTTTCATCAAATAAAATCACGATAGGATGATTGAATGGGCACCTTTGTCTTCCACTATGACGAATAGATATCAATTTTGAATATCTAAGCCCAAACTACCAAGATGGACTGTTTTGTGGTGACTGATCCAAATTAGCACATCACAATCAATGCGAGAAAATACAAGATTTGGTGCATGTACAAGATTTGGAGTTTGATTTGGATATCCTTTATTTGTCTTAAAAGCCATATATTTTGGATTCTAGAACCCAGAAGTTGCATTTTATAGTAACAGTCTAACATATTGCAAGCATCTGTCTGAGAATTTTGACCCGTTGGGACGTACGAGACTCTCTTCTCTGATTTAATGCCAAGGAATCCAAACTATACCAACATACTTGTCAACAATGTTAGTTCAAAACTCTTCTCGTATGATATTGTCACGCAAAAAAGAATTCAGGTAACTTCACAACACTACATGTGAAGAAAAATCTTATCATGATTCTGGAAACCAGGAGGATTTTCAAAATTAGCAAGTATACAGAATCGAAGTCTCATGAGCTCAATTCCAAACCCAAGCTTATAAAGAACAGAGCTTAAAACATACCTCAACATTTATGTTTTGACGGGCTGATTCTTCATTTTTTTCAATAAAACGTGTTGCTTCGATAAGAGTTCTGCTATTAGATGCTTCTGCCCAAACAGATGAGAATTCTTAAGCAGGAGGTTTCTTGTTAGAGAGTCAAGAATGTAGCCATGGCTTCCCATCCATTGCAACATTTGCAGGAGAAGTTCTTTCTTTTCAGACTTCAAGATATAACGTGACACAGCGGCATGAAATATCTCCTGCAAGATCCATACAATGACACTCACTCCATCAAGGAAATCCGTACATTGTTGCAAAAATGTTAGGCTAAAAATTTTCCTAGTTATGAGAAGACAAAAGCATACAAGACAAAAACATGAACGATAACCGCATATATTTATCACACTGATTATACTAGAAAGATGAGTACTGAATCAACAGGATAGACAAGAACATAAGTCCCATCACAAAGGCTTATCAGAAGACTCAATGTTCTATAACACTCCTAGGCTTCATCAAGGTCATAGAAACAAGCAAATATCCTCAAATGAGGGAAAAGTGAAGCAGATGACCGTGAGTAATGGTTAAGATGGCAAGCCTATAAGATCAACGGATGCGGTAAAGCTGTAAAGGGCCATGGAAGAAAAAAGGATGGCAAGAGAAAGCTTTAGCAATTGTGTTACACGGAGGTAATTTAGAATAATAGTCTAATAATATATTCCGGTAAAAAGTGCCTCACAAGGCGTTGAGGTGCCGCCTCAAGCAGCCTAGGTGAGGCATGCGCCTAGATGCATTGAGGCGCTCCCGAGGCACCGCCTTGGACTGCACAGGTTTGTTGCACAATATTTTTACATTTTATACATCAGTAATTATAATAATTTAGGTAAAATATTAATTATTAACATTTTAATTTATTATATACTCATATATATTTAGTGTATATCTAAAAAAAATGTGTTAGTCATATATGTATGTCCCTTGATGACAACAATCGATTTCACTTTATAAAAAAAATTGTTTCGGGACGGAGCACACCTGCTAACCCCTAACCCCCCACCCTCCCCTTCCCCCGGGCTGGTAGGGTATGGTGCGACAAGGGGATGCATACAACGGTTCTTCAACTGTTAGCAAATCGGATGATTAGGATTCAAAGCATATCAATATATATATATATATATGTTAGTCATATAACATATATATAATACAACATAAATATATTGTATGTTGTGTATATTAATAATATATGTTAATCACATAATTTTGCTTCACCCATGCACATTGAGGGAGGCATTGTAAATCGACATGAACTTTACCCTACCAACATTAATGGATGTCATAATAAGCTTTGCGTTGTATATGGATGACAATACGAGTTAGGATTCAAAGCAAAGAATATTATATATTCTCATGTTCATAACATATATCTTGAATATGTTACGGAATATCTAAATATATGATTTTATAAATATATATATAGTTATGCTTAATTGTATTTATGTTTTCCTATATAAACTGAGGCTTACGCTTTGACTGCCTCGATTCCCCTCACGTTTTTTAAAACCATGCTGGTAAGCAACATTAAATCTAGAAATCTGCCAGGGAGAACAAGACTTAATACAAGATTAACAAGGGGGAAAACAAAGATATTATATATCAAAAATTAAGAAGAATATACTAATTACTTATCATCATGGGTATATTAATTTAAACGTGTTGCTTTAAGGGGAATTTACAAGATTTTCTCCTGGGTAATTTTTTGTTCCAATAAAATCCCAAAATATGGCATGTGACCATATAGGAGCTTTCGTTGCTTTTCCATTCATTTAATTGATTAAATCCTCTCTTCTTGGTCATTTTATCCCTATTTTATTTATTCTTAGATAATACGGGTGAGCACCCACAAAAAGTTGCATACTCACATTATGTATTGTATAATATCAAGAACAGATTGAATTCCAAGATTCAAATAGAGTGTTAGCATGCTCAAGTACATTAGAATCTCTTGTTACGAAACTCCCTCCATTACGTGATAACCGAAAAACCAGACCAACAACATAGCATGAGCTTGTCGATATGTCAGAATTCAATTGTGCTTATGGAGTCCATCCAACCAATTGCATTGTTCAACACCCCTCAGGCGTGATCACAGGTAAAGAACAAGCGATTTACATCCTCTGAGACATCAATATAAAAGAACAGCATGTCCATCCCATTCAAAATTCTGGCTCTGTGTTTTTGTCATCACAAGTTCTCTCCTTAACAACCAAAGAATGACACTCACCCTCTAAGGGAGCTTCAACGTCTAGACCAACGGACAATCTCACGCTAAATTGTTGATGCCAAACATCAGAGGAGTAGAAAAGGTCATGTATGCCTTCTTAATCAGGAAATCCTTATCAAACCAAACCCAAAGATCGTGGCAGTTAGACGACCCTTCCATCATGCTAAGAGATTTTGTCATCCTCGTGAAGTCTTGCATCCTTTAATCAGAGAAAGTAGATATAAACATAGGTGCCAAAGCACAATCAGACTATGCCTCCATCGCACTCAAGTTTGGTTTGTCAGCCACATGTCTCCAAACTAGTCATCTTTCTAAAACATGAAAGAACATCTATCACCCACTACTGGCCTTAGGAAGTAGAACAATCTCCCACAAAACAGTGCAGATCCTCTGCCAAAGATTCAATAGCTAACAAACCAATTCACATCAGCGAGTGACCCGGCTAAGGTTTAGGCAGAGCAGGTTTGGAGCTGATAACTAGGTCTCTGATACCATAATAAAGTGCCCTGTTATATTATTTTTCTTAATATCAATGATAGGGTACCTCTTCCGTGTATAAAAGGAAGGGTATGCAAAAGTACAAGAATGCCCTTGAGCAATTAGGGAAACAAAAAAAACAGGATGGAAACAGGGTCAATAAGCCTCTTACATTGTATGGTTCGTATCACCACCTATTTAGATATCTTTATTTCGATTTATGGTGTAAGGTAAAACTATTCATAATTTCATGTGAATTTTCCTCCAAAGAATTCTTCTGTTAAAATATTGGTATCATAGAAGATTGTCATAGTAATCCACACATAAAAATGGACAAGATTTCATTTTCTTATGATAATAGGATATAAATTTTAAAAAAAACATGAAGGGTGATAAATCAGCTCTGACATGATAGGGGATACATATAATTGATGATAATTTGCTCCCATGTTACATACAACAAAACCAACTTATTCTTTGATAAACAGATGACAAAGGAGGTCCCCATGTACCCAACGATAATGGTGAAGAAGTAAAAGCAATTGTATAAGGGACAAGCACATGGCCAACCATTAGGCAATGGTATAGGCCTTCTAGATTGATTATGTAACATTTGATGAGGCCAATGAGAAATAACAAGAACCAAATTTAGTTCTACAACTCAAATGATCCAATACATTTTATCATTAGTTCCTTCTTAATGCAACAAGTGGAAAATTGAAACGCAAGCTGAATTGGAAACAAGAAGAATATTGAAATAAAAATAAATCTAACATATGTAATTCTAAAAAATTAAATAATAAAACCCACAAGCTAAAAATCAATGAAATTGCCTTTTTCTGTAGTACATTAAAAAAACATCAATGACTCAGCAACCACCTGCAAAAAAGGGTGCAGAGTGAGTTCCACATGACAACCAAAAGAGGTCTGAACCTTCTTTGAAAGACCATACCATGCAGACCCTTTCAATACAAGGGATGGATAACAGGATATCTAGATTCAACCAAACATTTTTTTTGAAGCCAAGATTCAACCAAACATATGTTCCATGCCAAATATTTCATGATACTGACCTTCCTATACTCAGAAGTGCCAGACTAAAAAGATATTCCAGATTACCATGGATAATAAAATAATAGAAATGCAGAAGAAAATTTGGTCAGTGAAATATATTTTTTATTCCACAAGTACCTGATCAATTTTGTGACCAGCACGATGAAATGCCTTCAAGATATCATTTATCATGTTTATGTTTCCTGTGTTCATAAATGATAAAGCAAACTTTTTTAGAACACTGTCAGATATATGCTCCGCATTGTCCTGGTTCAACAAGGTGTCAAGGACCCAGCATTGTCAGAAAGTTGAAGACAACCACAACAAATATAAGATATATAATGAGCCACCTACTTTCATTACAACGTAGGCATCCTTGAGAAGCCGTGCATCAACCAATATAATCAGCATTTTCTCATGAAGGGACCTGCAAACTGTTCTTTTGTTGTATCTCAACATGTTGTAAACAGAAAATGCTTCAGAGGAGGCACCAGACTGAGCAAGCCCATCAATCAGGGAAGTACAAAGTTCCTGGTAGTCAAGAAAATGTCTCACTAACCCTACAAAAAATTATACTGATTTCAATTTAACTGTAGATTTCAAACAAAAAGCTGTAACATACTTCCACTTAAATTTGACAATTACAAATCTCCCATATTATAGCATGCATGGGTGTTAAACCCCCATACCCCCCCAACCCCACAGACACACCACAAACGACAACATGCATCCTTTCACGCAGAGACTCATATCCAAGCATGCATGAGATGTGCTCGGTCATGCACAAAGGTGGAGCAACCTATGAGATGCCTATTCTTTACGAAGTTGAGAACCATGATAACCACAAGATCTCTCATCCTCTCAGAACAGGGGTTCTCCCAAACTAATTCCTGTATAATTTAATACAAAGCACCCTGAAAAAATGATATGGAATGACATCTTTGTGAAGAAAAATGTTACCAAACAAGCCACATTTCATATCTAGGATTAAGCTCTTGTAACACGAGAACTCAAGTAAGGTTGGTTTACATTTATAGTCATCTTAAAACTATTTTTCCGGTCATTATTGAATATTGTTACTAATTGTTAGTAATAATTCATTGTAACCCCCATTAGAGGCACTTATGTACTTTTCCCTTTTCGGGATCTCTAGGGTTTAGTCCTATATAAGGACCCCTAGAATAAAGCAAGCTATTTCATTCTCGTATCGCTCTCAACATGGTATCAGAGCAGCGGTCTTAGACCGGTGTTCTGACCTAATTTCCTCTCCTCCCCACCAACCAGCCAACCTCTGTGCCGCCAGGACTTGGATTGCCGATCTTGCGGCCCCGTGCCGCCTTGTGCGGCCTAGCGCGTGAAGTCCTATCGCCCTAGCGCATGAAGCATCGCATCGCGTAGGGCTCCATCGCGATTAGCTCTATCGCGCACACCTTCATCACGCGAAGGGCTCCATCGCGAGTAGGTCTGTCGCGCGCACCTTCCCAGTTCTCACGTAGGGCTCCATCACGCGTAGGGCTTCTTCCCAGCTCTGTCGCGCGCACCTCCCGGTCGCCCTGTCACGCGCACCTCCCTGCACTTCCTCTCCATTGTGCGAGAAGCCCCACGCCTAGCGGGCCGCCCTGCGGGTTCTTCCTGCCCCGCGTGCCTTGTGTCCTCCGCCTAATGGAAGTTCTACCGCCCTAGCGGCTCTGCGTGCTCTGCTTACGCGTGCCCTCAATCACGCGTGAAGTCCCTTCCCCCTCCTGCAGGTCCTGCCTAGGCCCTGCCGCCCCAGTAACCCAGGGCCCCTAGATTCTGCCTAGCTGCCTCCTGCCCATGGTTCGAAAAAACGCGCCTTGAGGCGCACGAGGCGTACGCCTCGAGGCGAGGCGGTGAGAAACCGTTCAGAGGCGTGCGCCTCGGGCTCCATCTGCGAGGCGATCGCCTCGACACTCGAGGCGAGGCGAGGCGGTCCGAGGCGAGGCGTGGGGCGAGGCGCACCTGCGAGGCGTCGTGGGGGTTTTAGTGGGTCACGTGCTTCGCACGTGACCCACTTATTATTCCTTTCCCTCAAACAGAGACCCCCGATGCCCCTGAAACCCTTCCTCTCGCAAAACAGAACGCTTGAAGCCCCCGACCTGCCATCGCCGCCTTGCCGAAGGCTCGCCATCGCCGCTTCCCTCGCCGCCTGCGGAGGTTTTCGCCCCATTCCGCGCCTCCTGCGTGTGTGCTGGGAACTCCTCGGCCCCTCGCGCGCCTACGGTCAACCGACTCAACCCTAAAATCCAGTTAGGTATATTATTTCGAAAATTTTTTTGTTGGTTATTTTTAGTACTAGCCTATAAGGCTACTAGGAGTTGACATTGTTTGTTGCATATGTATAGGAGTTAAAATCTATATTTGGTTAGGTTATTAAAAGAATTGATTATGTTATCTCTAGTTATTCAACTAGCATTTCATATATTTTATGAAATCATATGATTGTTGTTTATTTTTGTTGCTTGAAATCATATTATCAATGTATCATAGAGATGCCAAAGTCAAGGAAAGGCCCCAAGACTTCTGAAGGAAACCGCAATGATCCAGCATGGAAATATTGTGTTCAACTTGAGATGGAGGAGAGTCAAAAAGCTAAAGGATATGTGTATGTTCAATGCAATTTTTGTGGCAATCTGTGAGGGAGAAAATCGATCTACAGATTGATGCTTTTAAGCATGCAAGAGGCTTCTTTGGATGGGAAAGTGCAATAAGTACACGAAAGAAGAGGAGTCCTGGTTAGTATGTATCTGATTTTGTTATTTATTTCTTTCAATGATAAAATATCTAACATTAATTTTGTTCATGAAATATAACATTTTCAGCGGATTGGTGGTCTCAATTTGGAGATGAATGTCCCGAATTGCAAAAATTTGCCATCCGAGTTTTGAGTTTGACTTGTAGTGCATCGGGTTGCGAGCGGAACTGGAGTTCTTTTAATCAGGTAATATTTCAATAATATTTACAATTATATTATATCAAGATTTATGATTAATCTAACGATTTATATTGGAAATCCACCACTAGATCCACACAAAGAGAAGGAATCGACTCACACAAGCCAAATTGAATGATTTGGTCTATGTGATGTTTAACCTAAAGTTGAAGCAGAGAGAGATAAGGAGAAAAACAATGGAGGATCCACTATGCTTGGATGACGTGGATTCTAGTGATGAATGGGTGTCAGAGCTCCAAAGTTGTGACTTTGAGGCGTATCAAGAACTTGATGCAAATACCCCCATTGAAGATGAGGTTGTAGAAGCTGAGGATGAAGCTGATCAACAAGACAATTCACGTCGGAAGAGGAGGAAGGACAAAGGTAATGGCTTCCTATTATTTTGATTCTCGAATATCTTTGTTTATGTTAAACACAATAGGAGTAAGTTAAGTAACATTATTATTATCTAATTTAGGAAAAGCGGTAGTGGACGTCGATGATGAGGAGTTTCATGACGGTGATGCTGAAGTTAGCGATGAAGGGGAAGATGAAGCAAATTTGAAGTATATGGATGACTCATTGGATGATCCAACAAGTAGCAGTTCTTCAGATGATGATCTTTATGCAGATGTTGCAGTTGGGCTTGGAGGCTCGGAACCATGATTAGAATTTTCTGAAGCTTCATCTTTTAGGATTTCTTTGCATTTTAGAACTATTGGACATGGACTAGAAGTAGAATATTCGAACTTATATTGTGTTTTCTGAGCATTGTAATATTTTGTCTTGAACTTTTAGACTTTTACATTAGCCCAAGTAATCTATCAGCCATGTTTATTACTCTTCGTATCGAAAAGTTACTACAAATATTCTTTAATTGCTTTGGAACATTGGAATTTTATTAGATAATATTTTCTTACTGATATTATTACAAGATTCTTTATTAAATTTATTAAATTACATAATTTGGGGGGAAAAACTGAGGCTTACGCCTCGACCGCCTCGAGGCTACGCCTCGCCTCGATTCTAGGCTAACCGCCTCGTTCCGCTTTTCGTTTTTTCCAACCTTGCTCCTGCCCACTGCAAGCTCTGCCGCCCTAACAGCACTTCGTCTACGCGCACAACAAGCAGTGTTTTGCCACTTCTGCATGCTATTCTTTCTACGTCTGTCATACCATATCAGTCGTGCACTCTATCTACTTCTGCCAAATTATTGATGCAATGTCTTACTAGGTCAGCTTTGACATGTGAGGCTACAAGGACTATCTAGGTCATTCATTTTTTGACTTCTGTGACCACTATGACATCTACGGACCCTACTCCTTCTATGATGATACAGGGCACTTCTATCAAACTAAAGGGCTTCGAGAACTATGTTTTATGGTCTAAATCATTCAAAGTATTTATCGGAGGTCAGCGGAAGATCTATGTTCTTACCAAAAGCTGCCCAAGGAGACGAAAAAAGACTACAAAACCTGGTATGTTGACAACTGTCAGGTGATTACTTGGTTGACCAACAGTGTCGACCCAAATATAGCCTCGAACCTTCTTTACAAGGAAACTGCAAAAGCAATGTGGGAGAGCAATGAGAATACCTACTCCCAAAAGACAACCAAATCCAGACTCTCAGACATCAACACAAGGATTTGATCAGCAAATCAGGGCAATGCATCTCTAGTTGAGTACTACAGACTCCTCACAGGCCTATTTGAGGAGCTTCTTATTTTCAGCCGGCTTGCTATGAAAAACAGATTGGTGAACGAGCAGAATGGCAAGTATATCACTTTCTATCAGGACTCCATCCGCGATACAAGTCTGTAAAAGATCAGTTTCTGACAGTCGCTATACTTCCTACTCTTGAGACCATATATGGTCGACTGCAGGAACTTGATTCTCCCTCTCCTTAGTTATCTACAAAGACTACTGCCCATATTGCTAGAGGACGACCCAACTACCAGGGAGGATGAGGTCGTGACATTGGTCGAGGACGTGGACGTGGACATGACTTCAGACGTGGACGGGATCCTGCCACCGCTCACTATCCGGCATGCACTCACTGCGTACGCTAGAATCATCCCTCTGAACGATGTTGGGCTAAGTTTGGCATGCCTACTAATGCCAACAGTGCCTATGAGACTACCTTATACGAGAGTTCATGTGATATTGCAGAAACATTGTCAGATCAGCCGTCTGGTGATAGCCAGACATCCTTCACTGTGTCTGAGTATGCTCGTCTATGTCAACTATTACAGAATTCTGCAAGCAACACGAGTAGGGATGAGCATTGGGCTGGACCGGCCCGGCCCAGCCCGAAGCCCAGCCCAAAAAGCCCGACCCGGCCCAAGCCCAAACAAACATTGGGTCGGGCTTGGGCCTAATTTTTAAGCCCGAAATTTTTTTGGGCCGGGCTCGGGCTTGGCTTGGCCCAGCCCGACCCGAAGAGGGCCCGAACCCTTCCCATATCCTACACGTATGGAAACTCTCACCTGTCATGTACACTCTGTTCATGTATCGTATCTTCATACAATGTTTAAAATCAAGATAGTCAAGTGTGGGACATATGAGTTGATGATCATTGTATTTCATTTCAGAATTAATTTTTCTTAATTAGTCTCCATCTTAGATTATGGTGGTTATTCGTGAATTTTTTATTGTTTATTTTTTTCATTAGAATATTTTCTATTATTGAACCTTTACCCAATACGAGCATTATGCCCATTTTTTTAACATGTAGTTGTTAACTGTGTAAACTTGGTTCACTCTTTCAATTTCTGTAATGAGAGATGTTTATGGTATATAACATTGAGTGGACTTGTATAAAATGAGAAATCATCTCCGGTAGAATTGAGTTTTAGTTGTTTCACAAGTATTATGGCATATGTTTTAAATAATTTTAGCTCGTCTAACTTGAATTGAGATTGACTTTAAACACAAACTCAAAGTTAATAATATATAATGGGTTAAGATGGGCCGGCCCGGCCCAAGCCCGGCCCATAGGAATTGGGTCGGGCCTGGGCTTGGGCCGAACCAAAAAAAATTTGCGGGCCTAAGCCCGGCCCAAGGCCCGAAGTTTTTAAGTGGGCTTGGGCCTGGGCCCTTCAGGGCCCGGCCCAGCCCGGCCCATGCTCATCCCTAAACACGAGTACCTCCGTTCCACCTGCAAATTTAGCCACTACATCAGGTACTCTTGCAAATGTTGCCTCTGTATTCAGCCCTGCATGGATCATTGATTCTGGTGCATCTACTCATCTGATGGGAGAAGGTAGTCTTCTCACTTATGCACACCCTTCCTCTATTGTGAAGACTGTTCGAGTTGCTAATGGAGCACATTCCCCAATAACCACTGTGGGGACTATGGAGTTTTGCTCCAACCTCCGCCTCAGTGATGTGCACTGCGCTCCTGACTTTCCACTTAGTCTCTTATCTGTTCACAAGTTATGCCAGGAACTTAATTGTCGTGTGATATTCGACGAATTCTGTTGTTATTTTCAAGACATAAGGATGAAACAGATTTTTGATGGGGGACATGAGAACGGCTTATATTATCTTGATATACCATCTGATTCTACCTTTGTTGGTGCTGCATCTATATCTACTAATCACGTTCTTTGGCATTTTTGCCTCTGTTATCCATCCATTAAACTCTCTCTTTAATGTTCTCCGAACTTTCTACACTCAAACCCTTTGAGTGCGAGGCGTGTCAGTTCGGGAAGCATCATCGAGCATCCTTCCCTGCTCGCTCAGAACCTCGCCGTAAAATTCCTTTTTTATTAGTCCATTGTGATATTTGGGGACCCTGTCCGGTCCGTAATCTGAGTGGACGTAAGTACTTCGTGGTTTTTATTGATGACTATAGTCGTTCGTCATGGATCTATTTGTTGAATGAACGATCACAAATTAATAATATTATTAAGAATTTCTTTCATTATGTCAAGAATATTTTCTCCACCGTTATTCAGATTTTTCGATCAGATAACGCATTGGAATTTACTCAACACGATTTAACCACTTTCTTTACATCTCAGGGTACTATTCACCAAACCTCATGTCCTTACACTTCACAACAAAACAGGGTCGCGGAAAGAAAACTCAGACACCTGATAAATATTGCCAGATCCCTCCTCACCCAGATGAAAGTTCCCAAATCCTATTGGGGGGATGCTGTTTTGATCGTTGTCCATCTTATAAACAGAGTTCCATCTATATCCCTTACTGGATCCACTCCTTTCTCACTACTCTACCCAGATGAGTTGCCTTTTCCACTGCCACTACGAATTTTTGGATGCATGCATTTGTTCATAACTTCCATCCCCCTGACAAACTCTCCCCTCGTGCAATAAATTGTGTTTTTATAGGTTATTCTATTACTCAAAAAGGTTACAGGTGCTATGATCCAACCGGCCATCGATATTATATATCTGTCAATGTAACCTTTTTTGAACAGACAAGTTTCTTCACACAACCTGTTACCGATATTCCTCTTGATATACCGGCTCCACCCATTGTCTATAAGCGAAAACAAAAATCCACTCCACCAGATGTTCCCTTGCCTATGCCTTTTTTGCAGGATAATATGTCTACTTCAAGTGTCCCCTCTACTAATGTTCCGGATGATCCTGAGGAGCTTCCCATTGCTCTACGCAGAAGTAAGAGGCAGTGTACACTTCATCCTATGTCTCATTTCACTTCTACTGCTAGTTTATCAACAACTGACAGAAGATATGCAGATGCTCTCATGACCATTTCTATTCCGAGAGATCATCACAGTGCTTTACAGGATTCAAGTTGGCACCAAGCCATGAATGAAGTGATGGAGGCTCTTACCTCAAGAGGGACATGGGATATAGTACGCTGCCCTCAAGGGACTAAACTGGTGGCGTGCAGATGGGTCTTCACGACCAAACAATCACCCGACGGGTCAATTGAAAGATTAAAAGCTCACCTTGTGGTGAAAGGTTTTACGCAGATATATGGCGTGGATTACTTTGAGACATTCTCACCAATAGCACGAATGGGCTCTATCAGAACTATCATTTCTATTGCCACTAACAAAGCATAGCCTATCTTCCAACTTGATGTGAAAAATGCCTTTCTATATGGAGATCTTGATGAAGAAGTCTATATGATGCAACCTCCGGGGTATGAGGTTGAGGGGGAGTACGTATGTCGACTTCGCAAGGGAATATATGGCCTGAAGCAAAGCCCAAGGGCATGGTTTGACAGACTCACCACTGAAATCAGCACTCTTGGCTTTCAGAGAACAACCTCTGACTATTCTGTGTTTGTCAGAAGATAAATAAGCAGCATTGTTATACTGGCCGCCTATGTAGATGATATAGTTGTCACATGTAATGATGATAAAGGGATCCTAGAGACTAAGACTTTTCTCCAGAAAGTGTTTGTTACTAAGGACCTTGGTCCATTACGCTATTTCTTGGGCATAGAAGCACTATGCACTACAGAAGGTCTTCACCTCTCTCAAAGAAAATACTGCCTAGACATTCTTGCTGAAGCTGGTTTACTTGGATGCAAGCCTTCGAGTATTCCGGCAGACCCGAAGAAACACTCTACGTCCTCTGATCCTATCTTCGAGGATGTTACTCGTTATAGGAGCCTGGTTGGCAAAGTTCTCTACCTCACTGTTACCAGACCAGACATCTCTTATGCAGTAAGTAGAGCGAGCCAACACATGGAACAACCTCATTATAGTCACTGGCAGGACATTCTTCAGATACTACGATACTTGAAGGAACCTCTAGGGTATGGTCTCTTTTACAGGGCAAACGGAAACACTAGCGTTATTGCATATGCTGATGCTGACTATACTAGTTCACCAGAGAATCGACGCTCCACCACCGGATATGCTATGATATCTTGTCACTTGGAGAAGCAAGAAACGGACTGTCGTATCCAGATCTAGTGCAGAAGCAGAATACAGGGCGATGGCTCAAGCAACCTGTGAGATCACATGGCTATTGACTTTTCTACAAGAACTAGGTATTGCAGTCACCACGCCTATCGCACTACATTGTGACAACAAATCCGCTACTTATATTGCCACAAATCCTGTGTTCCATGAAAGAACCAAACACATAGAAATTGACTGCCATTTTATTCGAGATGTTGTCAGAACTGGGAAAATTAGCACTCCTCACATTACCACCGATCTTCAGCTTGCAGACATTTTCAATAAGGCTTTACCCAAGAAGCGCCTTCTATGGATAATTTCCAAGTTGGGCATGATTGATAAATATGCTCCAACTTGAGGGGAGTGTTAGTAATTGTTAGTAATAATTCATTGTAACCCCCACTAGGGGCACTTATGTATTTTCCCTTTTCGAGCTCTCTAGGGTTTAGTCCTATATAAGGACCCCTAGACCTCTAGAATAAAGCAAGCTATTTCATTCTCTTATCACTCTCAACAAATACCATATAAATACATTTCTTGTCGTTCTAATTTTAAAGATGAAACAGGACCACATGACAATAAGAAAACAGCTATATGATAGTGTGTACCTCGTCCAGTTGGTGCCCTTTGTTGTGCATGTCCTCCATTGTTCTATATGCAAGATGATGCAACTTTTCTCTGCAGAAGTACTTTATGAGGATCTGAAATGTGTTGGAATCTGGTGTGATTGCTAATTCATCCATCTTCTTCAACAATCGCATCACATTTTCCATTTCCCCATTATTGCAGTAAACTCTCAGAAGTGTATTTAACATTACAAGGTCATATTTTTCAAATTTTGATTCAAAATCTAGAGCTAGTTGCTTTGCTTGTTTCAACAAACCATTTCTACAAAATGCAGATATCATGATGCTATAGCAATATCCATCTGCATTAGAGATGGACAATCATAAGAGTGCATGCAAACTCTGAACACTTAATGCATCAAAATCAATAAATTTAGCAGAGTTTAATCTCACCGGATTTTACATTTTTTATCTTCATCTCATCAAAAACTGCTTGAGCTTCATTAATCTGGCCAGCTTTTGCAAGGCTATCCATCAGAAGACAATATGGCATCTGCAACTTAATTTTAGTTTAGTTTTTCCTACAAGAAATTTTGATCGAACTATGGAAAACAATCGCCATTAGCACCTCTACAACAAACAAAAAGTCAGTCCATAAGGTATTTTTTCAAAAGAGCATGGAAGATGATAAGAGGTAACATGATGCTTTATTAAATAAGAACCCACAACGGAATATTCAATTACATGCTAAAATTGAAAGCAAGGGAAAGACCGAACCAATTAATATAAAATGTTAGTTATGAATCTGAGTGAAAATTTTACATACAATATGACAAACCAGAGATGAGGAGTTTTGTTAAGGATGTTTAGACGCAAGGTGAGCACTCCAATAACGAACTTTGACTTGTCCATGCCAATGAAGAATATAATTGGAAATCCACTGAGTGAAGCTAATACAACTGAACCCTAGGATAAAGTTATCCTCGTTCACCCAACTCACGGCTCTTCATAGTTATCTTCATTGCATGGATCCTAAAAAAGATGTGAGTTGGGAAGAAGTTATTGTGCAAGTAGCATAAGTGATCGAGAGATTAGGGTGAAGCTACGAAGGGGAAGACTATCGAGCGGAGTGGAAAACAAGAGGAAGTTAGAGAAACAGATGGAGGCATTGTTGATGGTGCAGTTGGAGGTAAGTCGATGGAGGTGCAAGGACGGAGGCAAAGGGTTGCAGGAGGGGCGTGAGAGTGGGAAGTCGTCGTTCCAACGAAGCTGGTTAGATAAGTTGTTATAGGTGTGGGGTTCCATGGCATTTCATTTGAATATGTAAGGATTAAATTCATTGATTTCAATGTGGTGGGTCAGGCCATCAGCGGGCAACATGGTTGGAGGAAGTAGAATGGAGGCGGCAAACCTCGATGGAGGGGATGGTCCCTCCACCTCTGTGTTTGGCAATTAAATAGGTGTTGGTATGTGACTGCATCATTGAGGATGGGGACTGTAAATCAAATGTGACATGGTTAGGGGAGGTTTTCGAACCTTCCTTCTTGAGTAATGTAGTGTAGCTGAAGAGACCTTGATTTGCATTCAAGGGCTATCAGAGGCAAAGGTTGTGTATGACTTCCTGCCTCGAGACCAATGGTGTTGCTATTATGAGCTATATCGTTGTACGGTGCATAGATAATTCATAAGTATCATAGGATGCATGTGAAGGGGCTTCATCTTCATTGTTGGAACTTTGTGAGTGCACAAGATGACGGAGACATTCGACTCATGTAGGAGACAGTTGGGAAATTGGAACGACATATTGTAGGAGTCGAACTAGTGTGTGAGTGTTGGAGTATTTGTTATGAGCGCCTATTGGGTTGTAGGAGGGTAAATGGATCCCTCCAAGATCCATTTACCCCATCCAGTTGTTTAGTCCCACATTGTCCAGTGGTGGGACTTGGAGGCTCTGTGGAGGCTATATAAGGAGCCCCAGACCTCTTGTAACCATTGAGAAAAAGCAATGCAAGATATGCCCCTTTGAGGGCTTCTCCCGTGGTTTCATCCCGCTCCTCACGGAGTAGGGTTCCACGTAAAATCATGGTGTTCCATGTCTATATTTCTTTATTCTTTTGCTCTGTTTATCATTCCGCTTCCGCTTCCTATTTTCTAACATGGTATCAGAGCGGGCCGATTCTCGAGGAGTTTTGGTTCTTTATTTTTATTCGAGATTCGTTCTTGGAGTTCATGTTCGGCAATTTTTTTGGGGTCTTTAAAACCCTAATTTCTGTAGTATGTTCCATGTCATTCTACAAAGAGTTCCAGCCGCATATGGATGCAGAGGCGATCCTAATTCGAGATTCGATTTTTGGTTGTTTGTTCTTCATATTTGGGATTGGTGGTCTGTATCCGCCTTACGTTTTTTTTTAGAATGTTCTGGAGTGTTCAAAGTTTAAGGGTTTTTGGAACCCTAACGGAGACATCACCAAAAATGGCAGTAGCCATCCTCTGGAGGTCGATGCTCGCAGTCCAGGCAATGGCGGCAAAACTTCTTGGCCGCCTCCAGGCGATTTCATCTCCAGGCTTCCTAGCAGCGCGCCCTTTCCCACAGCCGTAGACACTCGACCTCAGGCACCTGGAAACCAGGCGATGCCGGTTGCGAGCTCTGTTCATGAAAGCGGTCCGCGCGGCCGCATATGCGGCCGCATATGCCTAAGTGGTCTCCTCAGCGCACCGATTACTTGAAGCCCCGCTTTATGCGTCATTCGCACATATATGGCCCGCATATGCTGGTTGTGCGAGCGCATATGCGCTCCATGTGCCCGCTTAAGGTCCAGTTGAGTAATTTGAATCCGGATTTTAAGATCCAGATCTTGTATCATTTTGATTCTATATAGTAAATCGGATTATGTAATACTATCTTTGATGATTTGATATTTAGTTGTACTATTTTGAGCTATACATGAAAACTATTTTTCTTTAATCTTCTGTTGGACCACATTTATTCATAAATTTCGGTTTAGTTGTAGTCATTTTTGCAGATATTTATTTATTTATTAAAAAAAATAGAAAACCGCGTAGAACCGCATATACCCCGCATATGCCCCCGCATACCGCTTAATCGCTATTCAGTAACCTGTCCGAACGCATACGCATACCGCTTTCCTGAACCTTGGTTGCAAGACCTCCGACGCAACCATCCAGGCACTGGCGACGCTCCATGATCCATCAGCGCTGGCGACACAACCCTGTCGCATCTCCAGTCTCGACTGAGGCGCAGGCGTGAGAGCGCCACCCTCCAAAAGGAGCAGGCGAGAGGCATAGGCGGTGCCTCATCTTCCTTGTGTACTTCCAGGCGACGGCATCGAACCAACAGCAATCCCATCCTTCAACAGCAAGTTGTCCAGGATCTGGGCCTTTGCGTGCCTCGCGATATCCAGCGCTGGCGGCACGACACGGCGGCAACTCCAGTTTTTCTCCCAGGCGGCGAATCCCAGACAGGGTCACTCCTCTTCCAGATGGCACCTCGCGCACATGCTCCAGGCTGCAGCGACATACCGCGGGGCCAGCCGATCTCTAGGCGCGCCGCATCTCCATGCGGAGGCATCGCCTCCTCCGCATCTCCCAGACAGCGGCTGTGGCTCCCAACGATGAAGCCCAATCTGAGGGGTGGTGGCGGCGACACGAGGATTCCCTGTTAGGGAACCCTAATATAAGGTGGGGCGGCATTCGATTTTTTTTCGTTAGCCCAAAAAGGGGTTGCAGTTTTTTATTAAAAAAAAGGGGGAGAGTGGAATGTGGCCAATTAGGCCGTGGCCTATTTGCGAAAAAAATATAAGAGGTGGAAGAAAATGGGCTCAAAAGTGGGCCACGAGATTTTGCAAAAAAAAAAGAAAAAGAAAAAGGCACATACAAAAAAATGATGAAAAAAAAAGTCGTACATAGTTAAAAAATAATAAAAAAGGAGGAAAGCCGCATAAAAAAATCGAACGGCTTAAAAAGAATTTGTTTGGACAGCTTAAAAAATTTGAAGAAAAAGCCGCATGAAAAATTTTGTGAATGTTTTTCCCTATTTTATTGTCTTCTCCCAACTTGGTTGATGTCCTCATTCCGACCAGTATGGGAGAAAGGGGGAGTTTTGTGTAGAGTCACAGGTCTATTCAGAGGCTTCAAATTCAGATATTCTCCAGACTAGTCAGATTTCCAGACTCTACAGTTCAGAGATATTCAGACTCGACGTCAGATGTTTTGAGTCTTCTTCAGTTTCAGACATGCACGAGTGTATGATCTTCAGTTTCGTGGTCCCCATCATTCTTCTTGTTGTCAGGCCAGAATTTTCATGTGGTATCTTAGGTGCTCCAGAGTATAGCACTATTCTGTGAGCCAGAAGGGAGAGACCCAGTTCTCTGACGAGGAGACTCCAGGCGCAGTTTCAGACTCGATGGTCAGATTCCGAGTCTTTCAGTTGATTCACACTCTATCCCGTTCGTCCTCCTCACCTGCACGGCATGAGAAGCAACGTCCTCGATAGCAGCAGTTGTGTGCGTTGGGTTGATATTGTCCGTAGTGTCCTGTAGCGTTGAGTTGAGTCTCTTTCTGTTTGTCCAAGCTGAGCATTGCATGCTCCAGCTTGAGGGGAGTGTTGGAGTATTTGTTATGTGCACCTATTGGGTTGTAGGAGGGTAAATGGATCCCTCCAGGATCCATTTACCCCATCCAGTTGTTTAGTCCCACATTGTCCAGTGGTGGGACTTGGAGGCTCTGTGGAGGCTATATAAGGAGTCCCAGACCTCTTGTAACCATTGAGAAAAAGCAATGCAAGATATGCCCCTTTGAGGGTGTCTCCCATGGTTTCATCCCGCTCCTCACGGAGTAGGGTTCCACGTAAAATCATGGTGTTCCATGTCTATATTTCTTTATTCTTTTGCTCTGTTTATCATTCCGCTTCCACTTCCAATTTTCTAACAGTGAGGCTATCTAAATTTTCTATGGTTGATGTTGTTGACGGGACTTGGTGGAGTGAAATGGTGATCTGTTACTGGTGGATGAGGTAGTTGGGCTGAAATCATAGTTGGTTATTCTCAAAAAGGGAAGACGGTCTATTTTTTGTGGTTAAAAGTGTATATAGCCCTTTATCTTCGTTGTTGGAACCTTGTGAGTGCACGAGATGATGGAGATAGTCAACTTTTGTAGGAGACAGTTGGGAAATTGGAAGAACATATTGTAGAGGTCAACCTAGGGTTTGAGGCTATCTAAATTTTGTATGGTTGACATTGTCGTTGAGGAGATTTTGGTGGAGTGGAATGGTGATCTGTTACAACAAGTGGATGAAGTAGTTTGGTGGAAATCACTGTTGGTGATTCTCATGAGAGGGAAACATGACCTATTTTCGCAGTTACAAGTTTATATGGCCTTTCCGAAGTTCCAATAGCTTTAGGATGATTTACGAGTGGCATGTCCGAGGTTTACACAGGTAATGCGGCTTCTGGGTAAGGACTTTGTTATATGAAATATATATATATTTATGTTATTTCCTTTGTTATTTATTTCCCTCTAAGGTTTCTTCTCTATATAAAGGAGTCCTAAGGTCTCATAATAAACAAGCAAGAGGTCTTCGACCTCTGGTATCCCATGACACCCTAACTCTACCTACCGCTCGATGGCCTCCTCGACATTGCACCTCCTCGCGGCCAACCAGTGGCCCAATGTCACTGCCTAACAGCCCTGTGTGGTGCCACACCGTAACACAGCGGTGCCCAACTGTCCCGTTTGGCGTCATGCACCTCCATGCACAGTGTGTGCTCTTTTATGCTTCCATGCGTTGGTTTTGGACAGCTTGGCTCAGATACGATCACCTAAATCCGATTGGTCAGTCTTGAGAGACGACAAGGATGATGGAAAAGGTTGTGCTCTAGGTCTGCACACACAGCTTGTTCTCTATATGATCTTGTAGACCATCAAATGTTTCTCCCAATCTTGCCCTTCCCATGTAACCGTTTTCATCATGAAAAAAGCAAGGTTGATGTTACTACATCTTCTGGAGCATTCAAAGTTCCATGTCCATTTTCAAGATTGATGGGACAAATTATGAGTTGTTGGAGATGCAGTTCGTGAGCATCATGGAAAGCCACAACAAGTAAGTCCTAATGGAACCCGAGCCAGATGACAAGACTGGTGCTAATGCTTCGTGGAAACAAGACAATGCATTAGCCCACCCTCACAATGGAGAAATCCAATGACATTCTGCATCAGCCCATAGCCAAGGCGATATGGGATGTCCTTGCTATCACATATTCTCAAGCAAAGAACAAGACAAAGGTTCTTCAACTTTAATATAACATTTTCACAACAAAACAGGATGATCGCCCACTCTACACCTTCTATTCTAGTTTGAGAGGCATGTTTAAGAAGCTTCATAAGTTCATGCCCTCAAGTAATAGTATTAATCAACAATTTGATCAATAGAAACACAATGGTGGATGTGTTTCATGTTTCCCTCGATCCCCAATATGATGCAATTCGTATACCTCAATCCCTCCTATGGAGGAGGCATGCAACCATCTAAGCAGAATCACCTTGTTTTCCAGTCCTACATCTCATACCTCCCCTGTTATGGCTGCATTACAAGGCAGAGGGGCTCAGCTCAATTCAGGGGGCGTGGTGTTCGTAATAGAAGAAGCAGTTGTCCCCATCTATAGTGCACACATTACAATAATGTGGGGCATTTTAAGGACACAAGTTACCAAAAGCATGGTCGTATTGCCTCTGCTTGTGTTGCTGAACATTTTAAAACCTGTGATATACTTCCTAATTAAAAGTGTAATGATCTAGTCTCTCGTCTGACTGAGATCATGGGACGTTCAGCTGGTACTATTTCATTCCTCCTCCTGCTTTGTCTAACATTGCTACGCGTGCAAGCACCTCATGTATTAGTTATGCTTTTACTACATGTCATAGTGTAGATATTACAGAATGGTCAACGAATGAGCATATCATCATCTTTGTGGCAACAGAGAACAGTTTACACTTAAAGCACCCAAGGTTGCAGAAAGCGGTAGTCGGTATTCAGTCGGCGGGGTCACCTACTAAGGATTAGTCGGCAGTCGGGCGACTAGTCGGAATTAGTCGGTCAATAGTCGGTTTTGAATTTTTAATTATTTTAAATATATAAATCAGTTTTTTATACATATATTCATATGTATATACATATATTTGTACATTTTATATGACATCATGATGAAACAAAAGAAGTAATTGACTTTAAATATAACATTAAGCATATTAGAATATGTTTGCTTTAAAAAAAAGTGAAAAACAAAAAAAATAAAAAAGGTTGTTGTAAAAGTCGGCCGATTAGTCGGCCGACTAGGCCTACTAGTCGGCCATACTAGTCGGGTGGACCGACTAAGGGCCGACTAGGCCTAGTCGAGTCGGCTACCCCCCCGACTCGACTAGTCGGACCGACTAGTCGGCCGACTTTTGCAAGCTTGAAAGCACCATCCCCCTTGGTCAATCTATTATCAATGTTGACGGTAAACAATCTCCACTCACAAGACGAGGAGATCCAGTTGATGCCTTACTTTTACATGCTTCTTACTTTTTTATGAATTTACTGCCCATCAGTCATATTACTAAGGAATTAAACCTTCATGCTATTTTTTTACCCTTCTTCTCTTGTGTTTCAGGATATACTCATAAGCAGGAAGATTGGATGTGGTCGTGAGCAGGGGGTTTGTATATGCTAGTCCAGTCACCTTACGCTTGCAAATCTTCCATATCTACTAAACTAGTTTCCCCGTATCTATGACATCTTTGGTTTAGTCATCTTAGAGTCCTCCATCAGACCTCTCCCAAGTATAATTTTTCGTATGAGGCATGCTAGCTTGGGAAGCATCATCGCACCAATTTTCCCAATTGTCAGGGTCGTAGCAATACTTCTTTATTTGAGTTGTTTCATTTTGACATTAGGTTCCAATCGTGTCCATGATCACTAGGGGTACATATTCTATTTATTTGTTATGGATGATTTTTCAAAACTACCTCAGCTCTTCTTAATGAACTATAAGGTTGGATCCATTATGAAAACCTTTATCATTGAAATAAAAAATCTTTTTCGGTTATTGTCATATATGTCTGATATAATAATGCTTTATAATTCCTTATTGGTCAGTTATCTTAATTTTTCATATTCTCGTGGGATCTTACTCCCGGCATCTCATGCATGGCCTCAAATTTTAGCGAAATTCGATCAAATTTCTATCGAATATCGATATCCAGTCGAAACTGAAATTCGATCGAAATGGTCGAAATGACTGAAATGATCGAAATTTCGATTGAAATTCGACTGAAATTCCGTTTCGGTCTATCACCGAAATGGTGACTGAAACCGACATTTAGGGCCTTGGTCTTGTGCATATACTTCTCAGCAAAACGATGTTGTTGAGCAAAAACGTTGTCATTTATTAGAAGTTACCAGGGCCCTTCTGATACAGAGTCATACTCCTCATGCATATTGGGAGATGTTGTCCTCGCTACTTGTTACGCCATGAATCTTTTTTTTTAATAAGAAAATGGGGGAGCCCTCCCGAGGCGGGAGTCATCGCACCAAAGCAGTCATTAATAACGAGAAGGTGCATCAGTTGGATATCCAGAAATTGTACAAAGCATTACAGCGGGCAAGTACATTTTTAAAGTACAAATGTTGCCCCTTGAAAGTGGAATCATTCCTGCCAAGCCAAATAGCCCAGAGCGCGGCAAAGGTTTTGGAGACATCACCGGATGACCCAAGACCGGCTGCCCGAATAGATCTCCAAAAATGCTCCGCATCGGATGCCCGAACCCACGGAAGCCCCAACGACTCCCACACATTACCGAAAACTTGCACCCAAAGAATATGTGGTCGGCATCCTCCACGCCATCCTCGCATCTGTCACACATCATATCCGTCGCACCCAGCAATCTGCCTCTTCTCACTTTGTCACATATCCGATCTCTCCTTAGACACCAAAGAAAGACCTTAACTCGAGTAGGAATCTTAGCCGCCCAAATCACCTTCAAGTCAGCACAAAGGTCTTTGTCGTGCTCCACCATACCTCTACTCAGCTTCCGGTAAGCAACCTTCGCCGAGAACCTACCTTCCGCCCACACAAAATGATCGGGGTCGCCCGACATCTCCCCGACGGGGGGAATCTCCGATAGCAACCGCAAAAACTCTTCCAACCTCTGATCCGAGAGAGCTGCAAGGAACCTCGACACCCAAGACCCTGAGTCAGCAACCTCCGCCACCCGCGCCCCCTGTCAATGGCTAACGCCATCAACCTAGGAAAGCGGTATGCCAATGCCCCCTCCCCCGTCCAGTCATCCTGCCAAAAAAGGAAACGGAGACCATTCCCCAACTTCGGCCGAAGAAGAGGCCTGAGCCCCAGAATCACGGCATGGATCCCACTCCACAACGAAGACTCATGACGCTTCCTCGCAGCCACCAACTCCCCTGAGACACCATAAATCTCCCTCAGCAGCCGCAACACCAGCGAGTCGGATGGACCCCATAGGCGCACCACCCATTTGGCTAACAAGGCTTTGTTCATTGAATCCACATCCCTGACACTGAGGCCCCCCTCCGAAACAGGTACCACAATATCCTTCCAAGCCACCAGGTGCATCCCCCCCGTAGTCTGCCTTCCATCTGACCAGAAAAAAGATCTCATCAAAGCATTCACCTTCCTTCTAACACCAGCAGGAATTAACCTCGTCGAGAAGAAAAAAACCAGAATGGCCGAAAGAACATGCTTCAGCAATGTAAGCTTCCTACCCTTGGACAGAGTGGTAGCCTTCCACCCTTCCAAACGCTCCTCCATTCTCCGCAGAACACAGTCCCAATCGGATTTCCTCAGTCTGCCATCAACCAGTGGCAATCCCAGATAGGTTATCGGTAATCTCCCCAAAGGACATCCAGCCCATGTCGCTAACATGTTACTCTCCTCGCCATCCATCCCCATAGGAACCAATACCGACTTCTGCCTGTTAATCCGCAAACCAGAGAGGCAGTCAAAAACATCCACCAAAATAGCCGCATTGTGGTTCTGCTCCTCAATCTCCCCCCATGAAGATGAGCGTGTCATCTGCATACTGCAACATCGGAACGGAGATGTCTCCTATCCTGAATCCCTCACACCAACTCTCTTCAACCACCCGCTGAAACAAGATCGCAAGACAATCCGCAACCAACACAAAAAGCAGGGGAGCTAGGGGGCAACCTTGACGCACCCCTCTCTGCGGTTGGAACTATCCTCCCTCCGATCTCCCGTTGACCAACACAGAGCAGGAGCTAGTGGTGATGCATCTCTTAACCCAAGCAATCCATTCTTCCGGAAATCCCCTTTTCTGCAACGCTGTCCACAGGAATCTCCAACTGACACAGTCGTAGGCCTTGGCGTAGTCAATCTTCCAAACTGCCCCTTTCTTTGAAGATCTCTTCCATTTACGACAAATTTCCGAGGCGGTCACGATGCCATCCGCCATACTCCGCCCGGGGATGAACGCAGATTGTGCCGGTAAGACTACAAAGGCCAAGACAGCCCTAAGCCTGCTCGCCAGCACCTTGGCGACAATGAGATAAATACCATTAGAAATAGAAATCGGCTTGTAGTCCCCAACCCCTACTGGGTTCTCTTTCTTTGGCAGCAAAAATATCAAGGCCCTGTTAACTTTCTCAAAACCACTGTTGTCGCCCCTGAATTCAGACAGAACCTCCAAAATGTCACCCTTCAGCAGATCCCAGAACTCCCTGTAAAAGCAAATAGAGAAGCCATCCGGGCCAGGAGCCCCGTCCGCATTCAAATCCCAAACCGCTTTGCGCACCTCTTCCTCCATAAAATCGATCACTAACAAATCAGCCTGGGTTCCACTCAAAGACCCCGGCCCGTCCAGCCCCACCCATTCTCCTCCCTCACTCGCCTCGAAGCCCTCACAACGCCATCAATCTTATGTCATCTTCCATGTTAGAAAAACATGTTCCTTATTCGATTGTGTTTCATGAAAAGGACCTTTTCTCCCTAATACCTTCTGCCTTCTCTTGTGTGGCTTTTGTCCATCACTTAACTCCCAGTCATGACAAGTTATCTCCGAGATCGATCAAATGCATCTTCACATGCAATTCTAGGGCCCAAAAAGGTAATGATGCTTCGATCCTACCAAGCAAAAGTACTATGGTAATACTGACACTACATTCTTTGAATTTGTTATATACTTTCTCCCATAGGTGACAGGATGACCTCCGTTCAGTTTGATATGGAGATATACCTGCAGATTATACCTCTTGCTCCTACTATGTCCACTTTGTCAAGACATTACCTCGTGTATATGTTCCCATACCCATCACTATTGAACCCCTTGTTCATGTACCTTCCCCATCATACAACATGCCCGAGGCAAGGAACACTTGGTCTGTATTGATGGCACTGTTGATGTTTTTATACAACAGGATAATAATAGATGTGGATATTAAAAATACTATCATAAAGAAATAAAAGACATAATTGAATTCCAATCAAACATTAAGCATCTTTGATTTAGTCTACTTTTTAAAATATCAGAAAAAACATAAATGGTCGCCGTAAAAAAGTTGATAGACTAGTCAGTCGACTATTAACTGATTGATCTCTATTCAATCAGTCACTCTACTGATCTGACTAATTGGCCTAGTCGGGCAATTTTCGCAAGCTTAAAGATGCCTAAGGTATTTCATTTGGTGTAAACATTTCGTCAGGACCATCTCATTCCTCGTTGACTTTCCAGAGGATTTGCTACATTGTGTCATATGTGATGGTTTTTTTGAGCCAGTTTTGTGCATGGTATATCATGTATGTTCTAGGCGAGTGACTGATTTGAATGTGGAACTTTGTACAAGTTGTCCTTGAGACTATGCACTATTAGTGGATACGACCATAAGTGCCTCAAAGGCATGGTTAGATTGGACATAGGTAAATGGTTTTTCTAATAGGTTCTCAGAGCAGAGAGTGCCGGACTTTTTGAATGTTCAGGGACCTTTTCATGGTTGTGATCATTACACTTGGGTCGATGGGGAGGTCTTGGTCAAGGAGGCCTACAGGGCCTTCGCCCCCCAACAACGCTCGGCCCAGGTTATTTGACTAGGGACTGCAAATTGATTTGGGAGTTTAAGGTGCAGCTTAAGGTGAAGGTTTTCATTTGCCTCTTAAGAAGGGAGAGAACAATGACCAAAGTGCATAGAGCGAAGATTTTACATGTGTTGGTTAAGGTGTGTCTGTTTTGTTTTGATGAAATGGAATACGTGGATCACTTGCTCTTTTCAAGTACTTGTGCTAGAGAGATGTAGATTGAGGTAACAACAAAATGGATGGATTATGGCGGTGCAGGTGTGTTGCGGGCATCCTTTGGCACTGCTTGCTTTAGATCTCATTCTGATAGTATGAAAACGTTAGCATTAATATGTGTGTTTTGGATGGCGAGAAATAAGATTGTGTTCTTGCAAGAGAGGAATATGTAATTGAACATGCTAAGATATTGTCCAAGTCTTGGTCCATGTGATCAGTGTTGGGTTTCTTCAAAAATAAATCGTGATATGCACCTATTTGGATATCCACACTATTCTCCTAAAAAAGAACCCTCGGATAGATTTCTGATGGCTTTTCAAACTAGCCATTGTTACTTTATCAATGAAAGTCATATACATATTAGTCCAAGTAAATGGATGACCCTGAGAAATCGTTGAGCATGACTCGAACTAAAGGATGGGTCCTACTTAATTAGCCACTTGTTCAAGTTTAGCTTATCTAAGTAGTGGTCATGAATCTCCCTATATAACTTGTGGAGAGATGACATGCTCTCATCTTGTAATTATATAAAGGTTAGGGAGAAAATAAAATTTAAGGCCCTAAACAAAAATATTTATCTACGTGTATTCTAGTTTTAGTGTGTACATTCAAATTGTTAAGCTTTTCTATGCAACTGTGATGTCCCCCATTTGACAGCAAAGTAAGATGGGCGCATGGAGCTGCACTTCCAAACATTCTAAAAAAACACATACTTTTATATCCCAAATCAAACTGAAGTTTGCACATTATTTTTCGGACTCCTGGACTGCTCGCATGTTACTCCAGATTTAAACTGAAAAGATTCACAAGAGATGGCATCTCTACTCCAGTTAGCATGGAACAGAAACAGTTTTATACTATCTACCTCTTCGTCAGCATAGCCCAAAATATCCAATTCAGACAATAGCTCTCGTGATTTCTCGAAAAGGCCACCTCTAACATACACCTTCAGTAGAGTTGTCAATATAATCTGGATGATATGCATACCAAGTTAGAAACTTTTAATCACAAAGAAAAATATTAAGTAATTTGTAATGAGAAAGAGCACCAACATCTAAAGAACAGCCCATCTGAATCAATCGGTTCAAGAAAAATAATATATTAACTCGAGAATATATGAACAGTACAAAAAGGTAACTTAAGATGGTGAATTATTTTGACCCACTGAAACTGACATGAAGAATATGCCTACAAGTATTGCAGTAACGTTGCTAAAAAAGAAATCAGTCGAAAGAGCCAGCTCTTTCGGCTGACAAATCCAGATTATCCATATGTTGATCAGAATATAGACTGCATTTTCTTAAGAAAATATTTAAAAGAAATAGCATAACTACTTGTGGCTATTTTGAAGTAATTACTAAGGCAGAACTGGCATGATCTATCTTCGCCTTTTGAACAAGGGACCAGGAGAATTGCGAACAATCAATGCAACAAAGGGCCATGCAACCAAGAGAGGCCAAGATGGCAAGAAGAAAAAGAACCCCTTCAATATTGGAGTCTACAATAGAAAATGAAAAAGTTTTTTTAAAGAAAAAAAGGTGTGCAACGTATAGGTGTAAGTCCATAAAACTTCACCATTTATTCACCAGAGAGAAAAAAGTTACACCTAATACAGCCACGAGTCAGAGATTACGCATTAGAAAGTCCAGCTCTCATACATTACATTTGCATGCGCCACAACATTATCACTTAGAAATCGAGCCTGCCGAAAGATCAACCCATTCCGAGCTACCCAAATAGCCCGAAGGACCGCGATAATTTTTTATCTCCCCTCCGTTGTGACCCTCTAGTCCGAACCAACTGATTGCCAAAATCCCAACTCGTCGCCCATCCTCACCTCCTGATTGCCAATACGATTCCATATTTCCACCGAGCCGGAGCACGAGAAGAACAAATGTTCAATATCCTCCACGACCTCCTCGCATTTAGGATAAACCTGGCTCGCACCAGCTACAAAGCGTCCGAGCCTCTCTCTCATCAACAGTCTACCCCTCCTGAGAATCCAAAGGAAAACAGTCACTCGAGTTGAAATCTTCCAGTTCCAAACACACCTGCAATCAGCCACAAACCCTCCAAGATCAAATACCGTAGACCCCCTGAGTGCTCTATAAGCCTTCCCTACCGAATACGACCCATCACGCCATGTCCAGCAGTCTTAATCGTCAGTAGGCCCATCCACCCCATCCAGTTCCCCGAGCAAAGTCATGAGCTCCTCCAGTCGTTGATCTGAGAGCTCATATCAAAATTACGGGAAGAAAGAATGGCCATCCCACGCTTCCGCCACCGAGCACTCCGGGTGCAATGCCAATGCCATTAGCCCCGAAAATCTAGCAGCTAAAACAACTTCCTTACTCCGGTCGTCGGTCCAAAATCTAAAGCACGCACCATCGCCAACCACCGATCTGAAAAAAGGGCTAAGTTCCTACGCTACCATGCCTATTCCTCGCCAGAAATATGAAGGTGTCACACCAAGGTCAGCACTACTAGGGAAAGAAGTACCGGATCATAGATTTTCCTAATTAGATTGCAGACAAGACTATCACAATCGCCCAAGATTCTAGCAACCCGTTTGCCGAGCAGGGCCTTGTTCATTTCCTCCAAGCTGCACACTCCAAGTCCGCCTTCCTCCTTTGAACACGACACCAATTTCCAGTCCACCGAATGAAAGCCATTCGATTGCCCGGATGGTGACCAGAAAAACCGCCTCATTATGGATTCCATCCTTTGCCTCACCCCCACAGGCAGCGGATTTGACGAGAGGAAAAATAACGAGATTGTTGAAAGCACTGGTTTCAACATAACAAACCTGCCTCTCCTAGACAGGCAGACTGATTTCCACCCTGCAAGCATCTGTTCCAATTTCTCAATCATTGGTACCCAATCTGCAACGCGTAAATGATTGCCACCAACGAGATGCCTAGGTAGCGCATCGAAAGATCCCCCCGATGAGACCTCAGCCACCTCGCACACAAATCAATCTCCCCCTCTACCAAACAATCGGGACGAAAGCCGATTTATCTCTGTTCAACCTCAGCCCCGAGACCTCCCCAAAGATAACCAACACCCCTGAGAAGACCTTGCAGTTATCCACACCTCCCTCCATGAAGAAAAACGTGTCATCAGCATACTACAAGATGGGTATGAAAATCATGACCCTCGAGTATCCTCTGCATAAATCCCTTGAGATAGCACAATCCACCAAAACCGTCAAAGCGTCTGCCACCAGCACAAAGAGCAAAGGAGCCAGCAGGAACCCCTGTCGAACTCCCTGTTGACGCTGGAAAAAGCCTCCCTTTGGCTGCCCATTTATCAACATGACAACACCGTATACGATGATGTCGTGAAGCACCTCTTCATCCAGTCTATCCACTTCTCCGGGAATCCCCTTCTGTGAAGCGAGGCCTAGATGAACCGTCAATCCAAAAGTCGTAAGCCTTTGAGAAATCGACCTTCCAAAGCACCCTTTCCACCCTCCTCCTCCGACAATCTGCCAGGATTTCTGATGCAGCCACAACGCTATCCATGAGTTGTAGGCCGGGCAGAAAAGCGCTCTGCGTCGGCGAGATTATCTTCGCCACGACTCCCTCAATCGGTTCATCAGAGTCTTGGCCACAATAAGATAGGCCATGTTAGATAAAGCGATAGGCATGTAGTCCTCAATCTTGGTTGCCACCTCCTTCTTCGGGAGAAGAAAAGTGAAAGAACGGTTAAGTCTGTCAAAACCAAAGTTACCATCCTCAAATTCTGCCAAGATCTCCATGAAATCTGCAGCAATCACACCCCAGAATTCTCTGTAGAAAAAAACCAAAAACCCATCCGACCCTGAGCATCTGTCCTGGTTAAGACTGAGAATGGCCTCCCGGACCTCCACCAAGTCAAAGCGCCTCGTCAAAGCCAGCAAATGCGACTAGGCGACATTGTCAAGGGAAAACATCAGCCTGAATGCAACCTCTGTCAACAAGGAAAATGATTGCCTCAAAATGCATGAAGAATGAACTTAACTATCGTAAATAGGGAGTAGTTGTCTCGGTTGAAGTGAACGAATTGTGTTGTTTCATTAGAGAGTCCAGTTATCTTTATGGGGGAAGAGATTGTGGGGGAACTGAAGGAGATACCTCCTACTTTGGGAAGAAACAACATAATGAAAACTGAAATGGGTACATTCAAATGGTTGATTCAAACTCTCTTATTCTTAATGACACCCCTCGAGCCAGAAAATATATGTATATTGTGATCTTAGAACTGTAGTAATTAAAAGGCTTTCTGGGAAGGGATTTGGTGAAAATATCCGCCACTTGATCCTCATAGCTAACATGGGTGGTGTAGAGAAACTCTTCTAGATAATGTATTGTGTGTAGAGGTAGTTGATGTGACATCCGGATCCGAATAAATCGAACTTAACCAGATTAAGAGTCTACAATATCATTTAATATTCATTTAATATTAAATAAACTCAAATCGATCTGTAAATCGCAGATCAAAGCTCGTTCGGTTGCAATCGACAAAAAAGTCGATCGAATCGTAATATGTGCCATCAGAAAAACTCGCGACGCAAAATCCGAACCACAAAACAAATCGAGACCACCATAAAATCTGATTCGGCAAATAAGACCAATGAAATCGATCGTTCGCCTATCGGAAGTCATTGATAATTTAAAATTACAAAATTTAGTCGCAAACCAAGACCGTATCTCGGAAATTTCGGGAATTTATCATCGATCTGAAGTATATGAATATTATACTCATTTTGATCATCATTCAGAGACGGTCAAAACGAGCTATTGTATATCAGAACGAAACTCAAGGTGCAAATGCGGATAACTTTGGTATTCTAAATAAGAGAGAGAGAGAGAGACAAGAGGTTTTAAAAAAAAATACAGGACAGCAGTTGCCGTCCCTCCATATGGCTTTTGCTCACCTCCACTTGTCAACAAATTAAGCCCCCTCCCCCCTTACAATTATCACCCTAAACCTCCCTATTTTTCCTCATAATTTTCCCCCAATTCTTCCCAAAATCCTCCACCGAGAAGCCCAAATCTCTCTTCAAATTCCAGCCGAAAAACCTCCTTTCTAGAGTTCTGTTGCTGCTCCAAAGCAACAGTTCTCTGCTGCCCTCCTCCCCTTCAGTTGCTGCTGGAGAGTTCAGCCTCCTCTCCTTGGGCTGCTGCTGCACGAAGCAGCAACTCTCTGCAGTTCCCATTACTCGGTTGGGGCTGCTGCAATTGCAGCAACCATCTGCTGCATAGGGCTTCAAGCAGCAGCTGGAGGAGCAGCTGGAAGACCCCTGGAGAGCCCCCACTGCTGCATGATTTGGGAGTTGTTGCTCCTCTCTTCCAGCATCCCACAGCTGCTCCAATTGGAGCATTGGAGCTGCTACTGCTCCTTCAAGAACTGCAGTTGAATGAAGATTGATCTTCAAAAACTAGAGATCAAAGGTACAATCTTCCCCTTTCTCTTGCTGTCATTTATGTTGTTCTACACAATTGGGTTCAAGGTTTATTTTAGGTATATTTGAGTGCTATGGGTTTGTTGAGTTCTATACATATGCTATGGATGAGAAAATATTGCAGAACCTCAATAGCATGGTAATATCCAATACAGATAGGCCATTTGGTCTGAAGTGAGCTGCATTTATCATGGTAGATAGGCAGGTGGACATCGGTTCTAAAATATTCTATATTATTGAAGATAAGAGTTCTGATTTTCATGTTGGTTTACTGTAAGGAATATATGTCAGTAAATAGTTTTCTGCATATGGCTGGCTTTAAGTTCCAGGAAGTTTTTCCATGAAAAGGTCATATTGATCTATTGTTGAGTAATTTGTATCAAAGTTGGCATGCAAGTATTAATGCACAACCATTATTGAGGTCTCGTATTCTTGCAGCCTCTATATGTCAGAAAGATGATTACGTGATCAACTAACAGCAAGTGATGTCTCGTGATGGGGGTAAAGAAAAGAATGCATGTTTTAATGCTCAGAAGTGGTCAAATTTGTGCACTGTCAACTAATTCTGGCGTTGGCAGTTACTGGAAAGTCAATCTTGATGTAACCTAATACACGATCATTGGATGGTAGCATGAGGTGGAGCCCTGATGCAATGGGAAATGTTACTATTGTGTGACATAATCACGGGTTTAGATTATGGAGCAAACTTGAGAAGAAATGTAGGATAAGGATCCATACAAAGGACCCAAACTGGTCAGAACTGCGCATTACATATCAGGCATCTCATTTCAGTAGATTGTGCATACTGTGCAGATTGTAATAATGGCCCATGGCTGGATCAGAACCACATGTCTTTTAGTCTTTGCAATTCTCTGTCGTATGTATATGTAGTAGTTTACGGTATAGCATTTATCTGACTTTATTGGTGGATCATTTACCACATATCAGAAGCTAGAATATTGATTTTACGAACCGCTTTGTTATTCTAAATGAATATGTGGCGTTCTTCTCAACTGCCACATCCTGTTCTGAAACAAAAAGGGACCATACTTTTTACCTTGAACATTTGATGGACTAACCTGGTGTGGAAATTCATACCCTTCTTTCCCCACATGCTAAATTCATCAATGCATCCGTAATTCTATCCGACGTCTTGAGGTGCATTTAATAGAAAGGTTATGACCTTTGAAGTTCTCCTTGGAAGTTATGGTAAGCTAACTTCTTTGGAAGATCCACACATCCACTATGGAGCGGCATTGGACCTATTGCTTTCATGGTTGGGACTAGGGATGAAAACGAATACAAATATATCCGCATTCGTTCATATTCGCATTCGTAAAATGGGGTATATTGATGTTATTTCTTTATCTCTGACAAATACGAATGTGAATACGAATGTTATAAATGAACATCCGACAAATATGAATACGAATACAAACTTAACATCCTAAATTTTTGCGAATACAAATACGAATGCAAATGTTTTTTTTAAACGGATACGAATGCGAATATTCTTTTTTTTATAATTCAATAAGTAATATATAACTCAGAGGGTATCTTAATAATATAACCCACTTAAACTTAGAGGGTATCTTAATCATAAATCCTACATTTACATTCCCCTTATTTCCCCAATCGGCCCAATCCCCCGAGAATCCCTAATTCCCTATCCCGGGTACCCCTTTCATCTTCTCTCCGCGCCAACGCCACCTCCCCCACCATCGTCAGCAGCACCACCACCCAACTCGTCGTCGCCAACCACACCTCCTTCTCTCCATTGCCGCGTCGCCGCCTCCTCTGTCGCCAAGTAGCCGACACATCACCCTCCTTACTGTTGGATGTGGTAACACCGTAACGAGCCCTACAACAACTCCTATTTTATTTCTTTTGTTGCAAATCTCTTGGAATTTCTGATTTCTACTTATATATTACATGGCACAAATAAACTTTCCTGCTATATATCACATAGCACGAGTTTAGTGGATGTTACCTCGGGTTGGGGTCCAATTTGTCGCACATCCAAACTAATTTGTTTAATGTAACTACTCATGAAACCCATTTTAAATTGATCATCTACCCTGGGAGGATTAATGCGGATTATTGATTCATATCCAGATTCTTGGAATGATGTAGTGAATCCGAGCAGGTAGTTGAAAACATTTTGGATATTATATTAGCCATGACGAAGGAAATGAAGATCCATCTTAAAGTGGTCTGTCTTCCTCGTATATTAGACAGATAAAGGACTTTAACCTTATCATCTATGAACACCAATTTTATTTGTGCATCATTTATGTTTAGTGGAGTATCCGTGCTCTCAAACAATTTGTAATATTCGACCTATCTGGTCCGGCTCTAAGCTGTTTGACCCCAATGCGAGATTATGTCGATTTTTATTTAAAAATCCAAATCAGCTATATAAGCTCCAAAATCCTTACGAATGTAAAAGAAGGCTTCACCCATGGTTTGAAAAATGGTGCCTTGAGGCGCTTGAGGCCTACGCCTCGAGGCGGGGCAGCCAGAAATCATTCTGAGGCAAACGCCTCAACTAGCTTTCACGAGGCGGGCGCCTCGACTAGTGAGGCGCTGTGAGGCGAGGTGTGAACCCCCGAGGATCCGGGTACCTGTTTACGACACATTTCGCAGAAATTCCATTTATTTAGCATCGCATTAAAAGCATAATTTATGGGGAAATTTTTCACGCTTGAAGCTACATATGACATTCACATTCATAACCACAATCTAAAAGAGGCAATTGACACCAAAAACTCATTTCATTAATTTCCATATCATTTTACATCATGTGCAAGAATCTTCCAATATACACCATATATCCCAAAATGTAGTACAGAAGAGATAGCATTTACATTATAATGTGAATCAAAAAAAACTGAGACAAAATAAACCATACCGTCTGGTGTATACCCTGTCTCCTGGAAGTATGAACAACTACAGAACAACAGACTCCTTTCCTGCCATGTGTGCAAAGAAAAAGAGGAGTCACAATTGTGAATACAAATCCGTAGTTTAAAAATAATTATCAAGTAATTTATTATGTGCAAAAGGAAGCAAGTAGAATGGTGGAACAAGTACAATTTACATCTACTTGCGTAAGTTAAAAGGTTTTCAACCGTTTGGTATTAAATTCACCTGTTCACCCCTTTTTCACATTCACCCCATATATATTTTTATAAAGTTTAGATAACAAACCCTAACATATAATGATTTCCTGTATTTTAAAGATCATGATTTTGGGCCTTGGAGATCATGTAGAGGATCTTATATATATATATATAGTTGATGGCACGTGTAAATGCTAATTTCTTGTCATTGAGATTATGTCATGGTTTTTGATAATGGACTGATATGATGATGATTGAATTGATCCTTAATTCTATTTACCCATTTTAAGTTAGTGGATAGTCCGTGGTCTTGGTCTGTATGTAACCTCACACTATGACTCTAAGGTATTAAAAGTACCATAGGGTTGGGGTGCCTTCGTAGGCATGCGGTGTTGTGTAATGCATCCTAACTAAGTTCCCAACACATCCACTAACTTATAAGGATTTCAATTCAGATTATAGTCACCTCCAATTAACTCAATTTTAATTGTAATTTCCTCCAAACCTTCACTGTACTCTCTCAGATGCAACTCTCGATGTTTTAGATGTAGATATGGATGATCTGGATGTAGAATCGCCAAGTCTGTTGGCGAAAGTAAAACTCAAGCGGTGAAGAAGCCAACAAAAGGGCTCTTCCGTCTCGCCCTCTAATTGGAAGCGCGGTCCAATAGAGGGATAGGTCTACTCCAAAACTACGCCACTGAGACGGGTGAGAGAGACTTCCCGGAAAAGTCGCCCTAGAAAATAACCCGACCGGTAACGGGCAACCGAGCTCGTACGTAAAACTGAAAACCAATGATCCCCCGCATGGGTATCCTAAAACAAAGGGTCAGCGGAATGGTCTAAAGTCGGGATCCCAACGAGGCGTAAAAACACTGCGAGCTCACGTAAAAACCGAAAAGGGACTGGGATCCTAGACCCGCGCATTAAGCGGCCGCTGCCCGAACTGGACTTCCTATTCTTCCGCCCAGTTGAGAGTCACCGCGCTCTCGCACGGTCAGGTGTAAGGGTCATACTGACCGGCAAATATTATTTATTATTATTGATTCACAACCAACCAATTACTTCATAGACTTCATAATTATGTAAGATACTTAACTTCCTCAATCTGATCAAACACTGAACTTTCTGGATTTAAATGATTTGATCTAGAATTTGAATTAATTTCATGTACCCTCCAAAACGCTCTCTTTCTTAAGGTCATGAGTTTAGAACTTATTTGTTATGATATGGATTTAAATATCTGTTTAAGGAAAGAATCGCTGATTATCAGAAATTGATTGGCAGTAGACTTCCCTTTTTAATTCATTTTATGATTGTGTGTATGATGCTAGGGTCGAAAGCCCTTGATGCCGATAGAGTCATATATATATTTACAAAATCAACATAATTCCTTGTTCATACATTCATTTTATAAACATCCCATTTACCACGTTCAAAAAAAAATAGCATCTTTATTGATACATTTATTTATTATTATGAGAGCAAATACTATCGGATTCTTAATCAGTCCATATCTATGGATGTAGTGATAGAATTCTAGTTTAGAATGCTTGAGGTCTGAATCTAATAATGGAAGACAGACTCAGAAAGCAGCATTTATAACATATTGAAACTCTGCACTTTTCTAATTATTCCGAAATTTATAATCCTTGATTTAGTTCAGATTCTTCTATTAGAACACAGGCTCAAGATAACTATAAGTATCAGCTGACAATAAACTATATATATATATATGTATATACACACAACATCCCGTTAAAGCTGTGCCAAAAATACTACTGTCTGAGATTATTCAACCCATTATAGAAGATAACAATCGTCATAGTTAACGGTTGCACTAGCCAATTACCAGCCTTGGTTTGCAAATGCTATTATTGACTTCTACTTATATTTATATATATATTCATAATAACAGAGTTCGGATGAATCATATGGTATTTACGCATTATGTATATATATCAAGTAATGGCTGGTATTTAGACTCTAAATGAAATTAGAATTCACAACATGGAAAGAATCATTTACTAATGACCACAGAAGGTATAATGATGATATGGTGTGCCGTTTTTTTTAGCAATTACAAGGAAACCGAACTTGCAAAATAAGGTAAGGTTCGTAAATTCCTTTCTAATTAGGCAGTCCCAACAGTTCATAAGAGGAAATAAAATTTTTTGAGCATACGTTGAATCACTGGTGTAAAAAAATGAACTTAATTGATATTTCCTGTTACTGTTTTTTTTAACTTGTGGTTGTATCAAACTTTTAATCCTTTCAGTCAATAGAATATCCGTGATAACCATGCATGGCAATAGCTCCGATTCCAGATCCCATTCTCAATTGAAATTCAAATCAAACGAAATGAAGAGATATCAAGTTCTGAATTTAAATGCGATGGAAAATTTATGACTAGAAGATATCTAAAATGCATGCATGGTAGAAAAGAGGGGTGTAGAATTGTACATATGTTCAATCTAATGTGCATGCATGGCAGCAATAAGGAGTGGTAGGGGATTGTACCTATTTGGATCTTCAAACTTGAAGATCAATTTGCATGCATGACTTGGGCAGTAGCTATTGCTTCAAGAACAGCTGCATTAGCAGTTGTTCATCCTCCAGAATTAGCAGCAATGGTTGCTACCTTATCCAACTACATCACTTGCCTCAATTGCCAGTGGTTGGAGATGCACTTTTCTGGAATTGAAAGGAACGAAATGGGGGTAACGGGGAAGAGATAGCAGGGATTTGGGGGATATATATAAAGGGGAGGGAGTATTAATTCATTGACAAGTGTTTGAAAAAAAACCCACAAGTATTGCCAAGTGGAGTGGTTGTTGGAAGTTAAGTGGAAAGAGGCTAAGGGGTCTCTTTTTTTTTACAACCGAGCAGACTGTGTGTCTGTAGCAAAAATTGAATAATTTATTAAAAAAATTCTCTTTACTTGACAAATTTTAAAGTTGACCGTATTCGCTCCTCGAGTGTCGGAATTCGACGTGCAATATACCGTTATGATCGTGATCAAAATGAGTATAATATTGTTATACTTTCGGTTGGGTTTTGAATACCCGAAATTTTCGGATACGGTTTTTGTTTAAGATTAAATTTTGTGATTTAAAAAATATCAAATGACCGATTGACGAACGGTCGATTCCGTTGGTTTTCTTTCGTCGAATCGGATATAATGACGATCTCGGTTTGTTTTGCGGTTTCCGAATTTTCGTCGCGGCTTTTTCGGACATGCATTACGGTGCGACCGATTTTTAGTCGATTTAGCCCGAATAACTTTTGATTCTTGATCAATTGATCGATATAAGTCATCCAATGCCGACCAACAACTTTATTGGGTTATTCGGACCTTATTCGGGTCGAGTTCGGGTTTACGCGGATCCCGGATGTTACACGAGGCGAGGCGTAAGGCGAGGCGAGGCGAGGCATAAGGCGAGGCGTTGTGACTTATAACTTATTTTTCATTCAACGAAGGCCAGTCGAGCCTTCCAGGGAAAAACCCCAGCCGAACTCGTCACCTCCATCGACGACTCGTTGGTGCTACCAAGCTTCTTGCGTCTCTTCTCCGACGCCGTGCAGCGCACAACATGCATTGTGTCGCCTCCAGCTGCTTGGAAACTCCACCGCAAGGCTGCACCTCCGCCCCACAATCAACAGTAAGATTTTTCGGTTTTTTTTAAATTTTTTTTATTTAATTTTATGAAATAGTATAGATAATTTGAACCGATACTTATGACTCCGGGTGAGGAGAGGCACCTTCAGACGATAATATCTCTAGCAAGTATGGGTTTGTTGACTTTCACAATTGGTGGGGAGAATGTGAAGTCGGAATGGGTTTATGTTGACAACCTTGTTCTGGCTCTATTACTTGCCAGCATGGGCCTTCTAGATGATATTCCTAGTAGAGAAGGATGCCCTGTTGCTGCAGGACAAGCTTATTTCATATCTGATGGCATGTTCAAAAATCCACTGCTGAAAATGCCAGATTGGTTCTAAAGTTGTATACGCTGATTTGATGACTTCCATTTTCATGAACATGGAATTATTTTGACATAGTATGATACGATTTAACAAAGAAAAAACTACTAGAATATCTTGTCAAGTTTATTTCATACCTGATGGTACGTTCGAAAATCCACTGCTGAAAATGCCAGATTGGTTCTAAAGTTGTCTACGCTGATTTGATGACTTCCATTTTCATGAACATGGAATTATTTTGACATAGTATGATACGATTTAACAAAGAAAAAACTACTAGAATATCTTGTTTATTGAAGCAAATTTCATGTCATGATGCTATGAATGACCTTTAAAACTTAGGTTTTGTTAAATAAATTTTGAAATTTCCTTAAATCGGAAAATTCAACAATTGTAACTGTTACGATTCTGTTAAATGAATTTAGTAATGTTTTACTAAATAGTATGCAAATGTTATTGACTCCATTTTATCTGTTACTCGAAATTATAGAGATGCTGAAGTCAAGCAAAGGTCAAAAGAATTCCGAATGAGGTCGGAATGATCCCATATGTAAATATTGTGTTCAACTTGAGATGGACGAGGCTCAAAAATCTAAAGGATATGTGTATGTCCAATGCAATTTTTGTGGTAAGAGGATTATCGGTGGAGTCGCTAGACTGAAGAATCAAAGGTTGTGCACAAGTTCCCATTGAAGTGTTGAATGAAATGAAGGCTATATTATCATCCAACGAGGAGAAAAATAGAAGAGCTATGATGGAGATGAAAGAATTGTGTCGAGCGGGTAGCTTTGACATGCAAAGTCCATTTGGTGGTGACAACCAAGCAGTCACCCCATCTGGATCTAGTAACATGAAGAGGGTAAGGGGTCCCATCGATTTCTTTGTTGCCGGCCCATCACCATTGGGAAGCCCAAGTCCTACGACTACGATTGAGACGAGTGGCCATCAAACTACATTGAATGAGACGTGGAAGAAAGAGGAGAGAAATCGTGTTTGTAGTACCATTGGCAGATTCTTCTTTGAGAATGGGTTGACGTTTAACTGTGCAAGTAGCCCTTCCTTTTCAGCCATGTTTCATGCTGTCGGCTCCTTTGGGAGGGGATTGAAGCCACCATATGCTTACGAGTTAAGAAATTGAATTTTGAAAGAAGTGAAAAGTATTGGGGACATCATGAGTGAGGCAAGGGCTTCTTGGGCAGAAACTGGTTGCAGCATAATGTCAAATGGTTGGACAAATGTGAAGGGTCATTCTTTGATCAACTTCTTCGTGAACAATCCGAAGGACACTTGGTTCTTAAGTCCGTAGATGCATCCGACAAAGTGAAGAATACAACCTTACTATTTAACATGTTGGATGAGATTGTGGAGGAGGTCGGTGAAGGCAATGTGATGCAGGTTATTACAGACAATGCCTCCAGTTACAAGGCAGCGGGACAAATATTGATGGAGAAAAGGAAGCACCTTTATTGGACTCCATGTGCAGCCCATTGCATAGATTTGATGTTGGAAGACATCTTGAAATTGCCTCTACATGCCTCTGTGTTCAAGAAAGCAAAAACAATTATCAATTACATTTATGCCCATGGTTGGGTTTTGACCATGGTAAGGAAGCATATTGGAGGAGATTTGGTACGACCGGCGGTCACATGTTTTGCTATGGCTTTTCTGACGTTAGAGAAGCTGATGAACATGAAGGATCATCTAGAGTCTTTTTTTACTTCCAGCAAATGGAAGAAGAGTCCCTATGCTTATAAGCCTCAAGGGACAAGTATGCCAAACAATTTTGAGAAGCAAAAATTTTTGGCCTGGTGTTTCCTATGTGATACAAACTACGAAGCCGTTGGTTATGGTTTTACGGATGGGGATTCCGAAAAATATCCACCAATGGGCTTCATCTATGAGGTCATGGATAGAGCTAATGAAGAAATAGCAAAAGCATTGGGCAATGATGAAACAAAATACCAAACATTATGGGATATTGTGGACAACAGTGGGATCGCCAGCTTCATACTAATTTACAATGCAGCAGCATACTTTCTCAATCCCCAATGTCAATATGAGCCATCATTCTCCAAACATTTTGAGATTAAAGGAGGTTTGTTTGATTGCATAGGGAGGATGATAGATGATAAGCGTACAAGGGAGAGAATTGATCTACATATTGATGCTTTTAAGTATGCAAAAGGTTTTTTTAGATGGGAAAGCACGATAAGTACACATAAGAAGAGGAGTCATGGTTAGCATTTAATTTGTTTTACTATCTTATAATTGATCACTTTCTACTTTTAACCTTAATTGTGAAAATATAACATTTTCAGCAGAATGATGGTCTCAATTTGGGGATGAATGTCCTTGGTTGCAAAAATTTTGCCATCCGAGTATTGAGTTTGACTTGTAGTGCATCGGGGTGCGAGCGCAACTGGAGTTCTTTTAATCAGGTATTATTAACAACTACAATATATTAAGATTTATGATACCAAATTTAATGATATTGGAAATCTGACACTAGGTCCACACAAAGAGAAGGAATCGACTTACCCAAGCCAAGTTGAATGATTTGGTCTGTGTGATGTTCAACCTAAAATTGAAGCATAAAGAGATTAGGAGAAAGACCATGGAGGATCCTCTATGCTTGGATGACGTCGATTCTGGTGATGAATGGGTGTGAGAGCTCCAGAGTTGTGACTTCGAAGCGCTTCAAAAACTTGATGCAAACACTCCCATTGAGGATGATGTAGAAGTCGAGGATGAAACCGTTGGACAAGGAAATTCACGTCGGAAGAGGACGAAGGACAAAGGTAATGACTACTTATTATTATGATTCTTGAACATACTATGTTATTCTAAAAACAAAAAAAGTAAGTTAAATAACATTGGTATTATCTAATTTAGGTAAAGCAGTGGTGGACATTGATGAGGAGGAGTTTCAGGATGACGAAGTTAGCGATGAAGGGGAAGATAAAGCAAGGTTGAAGTATATGGATGACTCATTTGATGATCCAATAAGCAGTAGTTCTTCATATGCCGATCTTTTTGCAGATATTATAGTTGGAGCCAATGTCAATGAGCAGGAGCCTCCAGAACCTTGATTAGGAATTTAGGATATGGCGAAGCTACCTCTTTTAGTACTCCTTTGGGTTTTTTGAACTATTAGACATGTATTAGAAGTAGAATATTCAAACTTATATCATGTTTTGTAACCATTTTAATCTTTTACCTTAAACTTTTAAACTTTTACATTAACACAAGCACTTTAGCAGCGATGTTTGTTATTGTTGGTTTTGCGAAGTTACTTGAAATATGCTTTAATTGCTTTAGAACATTGGAAACTTATTAGATAATATTGTTTTGCTAATATTATTACAATATTCTCTATTAAATTACATATTTTGTGTGGTAATACTGAGGCTTACGTCTCGACCGCCTCGAGGCTATGCCTCGCCTCGATTCTAAGGTAACCGCCTCGTTCTGCTTTCCGTTTTTTCAAACCTTGATTTCACCATGTTTACCAATACCACTACACAGTGTACACACTACCAACACAAAACCACTCACAGCAGTAGCAACAATTTTAAGAAAATCTGAAACTTAGCACATCCACTAGCCACAACAACAGAAAATTTCAAGCATCAGGTGCACCAAAACTAAAACATGCGGTAGCAAGTAACAACACAATGATAAACATCCAAAATATGACCATAATCTACATCAGAAATAACTACCAATTACTTCGCATGAGTATTTAATCAATTGGTTAGGTTTATTTCTAGCATGAGTATTTAAATTTTGGCATTGGTTATGAATTACTTATCATGAGTATTTAAATGTCGTAATGTTATACTCAATTGGTTAGGTTTATACCTATTTCCTACTGCATGTAGTCATTAGAATAAACATCATAAGGCCTATTTAGTTTATGCACAGTTGCACTTTTTCTTGCATTGTGATATTCTCTGTTACCACATTTAGATGATATATCTATTTTTTTATAGATATTTGATCATTCTTGATACAATGAGCATCGATCCATCCATTGAAATTTCAAGTAATGATTTTGCGAAAAAAGATACAAATCCTAAACTTAAGAAACAGAAAAAACGCTCCTTGAATGTGTGGTTGGACTTTGATAGAATTTTTAAAAAAATACAAGTGATAATAGATAGGAAGACATCCGAGCGTGACATGGCGTATGCCAAATGGAAGAGGTGAACCAAGGAATTGCGTCATGGTTCGGACATGGGAACGACCATCTGAGTAATCACTCGAAATGTTGTCCGAATAAAATTAAGATAGAGCATGGTCAACAACAAATTCTTTCAATGTTAAAATCAGATGGAAGCAGCGTAATTACGAATTATGCTTTTGATGATGAGAAGAGTCAGATGCTCCTTGCTAAAGCAATTATTGTTCATGAATATCCTTTTAATATAGTATGTCATTTTGCTTTTGAGCATATGCTTTATCTCTTCGCCCCCAGCACAAGATTCCATCTCGCATAACAATGGCGAAGCTGTGCAAGGTAGTATTTAATGATGAGAAGAAAAAGCTACATCATGTCTTTAAGAACTTATCTTCTCGTATTTCACTTATAATGAACAAATGGACAACGTCAACACAAAACAAGTCCTATCTTTGCATTATCACTCACTTCATTGATGATTCGTGGAACTTGCAAAACATAATCATCCATTTTTTCAATGTGAATGGCTCCACAGGTTCGGATATTAGCAACTATTTTTTATCTCACATGTTTGAGTGAAACATAGATCAGAAATTATTCATGGTTACAGTTGATAATGGGCTAATGACGTTGCACTAAGGCTTATCAAAACTCGGTTGGGAGATTCATTAATTTCCAATGGTCTATTTTTTCATGTTCATTGTGCACTCGGTTGGGTGTTTTTCCTGCGAGAGGGTGGGCCATCGTCGTGCCATCTGCTGGTTTGGTTCCGATCGTCAAGCCGCTGGTGTTGCAGTGCATAGCTCTGAAGGGCAACCCATGCAACGTTTATCCTCTGCGGTCGATGGTCGCCGGGGGCATCGTAGTTTCGCGGTAGTGGTTGCGGGTGATACGAAGGTTGCGGGTGGTGTGAAGGTTGACATGCAGGATGCCGATACCCATGCAGTGGTCGGATACGCATTGCGAAGCTGCATCTCTGTTGAGGCACTGAAGGCACACCTATTAGGATTCCTTGGTTCGCGGTTTACGGGAGACGTGGTGTCTCTTGATGTTTGTAGGTGTTGTGTTCGTGGCCTTTCCTCGGTACAAAGAGAGCGCCTACTCCAAAACGGCGGGGTGGACGATATTATTTAGTGACCTCTTCGTTTTGCGGATGGAGCGGTTACGGAAGTGGAGGTTTGCGTGGCGAAGGTTCATGGTGTTCCTTTCTTGTCTCGGTCGGTTCACCGCTTGGGGCAGGCCCTCCGACGGTGGGGTACGGTTCTCGCGGTGGTCGAGGATGGGTTGACTCCCGGCTCGGATCCGGATGTCACGCTTGTGTTGTTGGAGTGCAACAAGGCGTTGTTGGCCGGTCCAGATGGTCCGGTCTTCTTCGCGTCCTTGGATGTTGGTTGGTTCAGCTTCAGGGTAGAGATGCAGATCGTCGAGCCCCCTCCTCCGCCGGAGGTCCCGATGTTGCCTGATGTCGCTTCGCCTTCTGCGTTGGCGGTAGGGTTTACGAAGGGCACGTTGCATGGATCAACTCGCGAGGACGATACGGTGCGACCTTTGGGGGTCTCTCCTCGGGTCATGTGCCTAGTCACCCAAAACTTCTCTTTGTCTGCTGAGGTGGCAAAGTTGGTACCTGCTCTCTCTTCTCCGCCTCTCTCTTTGTCTCTGGCTTCAGATCCCGGACTTCTGGCTGCTCACTCAGATCCTTTGGCGGGTCGGCCCCTAGGGGTTTCAAGCCCAATTACTGCTCTCTTGTCGGGCGGTATGGGCCTCTCGGAGTCCCTACCTAATCAGTTATTCTCAACCGCATTGGGCCTCTGATTCGACGATGTGCCTGACTCATTCGTCAACGGGTGGTTGGGCGCGTCCTCTTTGTGGGTCCTGGAACACGGCTACAGATATCCCCCCCGAGTCATCGCGCTTCTCCGACACCCCCGTGTCATCTGCTGGGGGCTCTTCGCACAGTTTCGCTTCGCCTTCCGTCGGTACTCATCCGGCCTTGGCCGCCGTCCTGGATGGGCAATCTCGATGCGCTCTACCTTCTGCTACTTCACTTTTGCCCCGCCATGAGGTGGGTGGTGCTCATCCTGTTGAAGGGTTTGCTGACAAAAGATCCGGTAAGAGATACAGGCACCGGAATACATCTCGGTCTACGCACTCCGAGCCACAACCGTGCTCATCCCTAAATACATCCATTGCAGAGGCCTCTGGGGTGATCCGCATTCAGGGACAGCAATCTTGTTCTAAATAAAGATTCTCTCCTGGAACGTTCGGGGACTCGGGGAGTTGGACAAGAAGAGGATCCTTGGTCCGCGCTTCATTGAGTGGTGCCGTGATGTGGTAATGTTGCAGGAGACGAATCTTCAATCCGTCTCTGATGTTGTGTGGAAGTCTTTTGGTGCTGGAGGAATTGATGAGTTCAGAGCTCTGGATGCCGTAGGCGCATCTGGAGGGATACTGGTGGCGTGGAGATCATCGGCCTTGGCGTTTAGCTCGGTGCTGCGCGGGAGATACGTTCTTTCGGTTCTCTTGGTATGTGTTGATTCCTCTACGCCACTTGCGGTCTCGTGTGTTTACGGCCCTTGTTGTCATATTCTGCGAAGGGAGTTGTAGGAGGACCTGCACGAGGCGAGTAGAGCCTTCGCAGGTATCCCTTAGCTCATAGGGGGTGATTTCAATGTTACTCTTCGAACAACGGACAGACCACGTTTCAGGGGTGGTCAGGACCCGGGTTCTGATATTTTTGCTGACGTTGTTGACTCGTTGTTCCTGGAGGTTATGGATGCGGGGGATATGGCCTACACTTGGAGGAGTTCCAACTCTCGCTCTCGAATTGATAGATTTTTGGCTTCGGCCGAGCTTCTTGATTGTTTCGCGCTCACCTCTGTGGTGGCTCTCCCGCGTGCATTGTCTGACTACACATCAATCCTATGGGATTCCGGTGATCCCCCTACGCAGAGGGGTCTCTTTAGATATGAGAAGAGTTTGTTGCTGGAGGAAAATTTTAGAGAAATGGTGGTTTCACACTGGTCCAACATGGATGTATCTGGCTCGGCTGCGTCTAGGTTTGTTCAGAAGCTCGGGTCCCTGCACACGAGGCTGAGCTCCTTCAAGAAGGACTCCAGGGCTGACAGATGTGCTACTAAGCTGGAGGCTGAGGAGGTGGTTAGTAGACTGGATGCTCAGGAGGAACTTAGGGAGCTATCGGGGGATGAGTTGGCCACTCGCTCGCTTGCTCAAAAAATAATCGCGTCGGAGGACCTTAAGCGCGTCACTGGATGGAGACAAAGATCTAGAAGTGCTTGGCTTAGGGAGGGGGACGCTAACACGGCATTTTTCCATCGCATTGCCAGCGGGAGGCGTCGATCAAATGCTCTGAGATCGATTACGGTGAATGGTGTGCGCGTGGATGGTGACAGAGAAATGGGGAAAGCGATTGTCGATCACTTTAAGGAATTCTCGACGAGGACGATACCCAGGCTTTGGAGGTGGACGGGGCTCGGGGCTACATCTTTGCCGCCCTCGATGTAAACTGAGCTGACGCGGGGTGTCTCCTTGGAGGAAGTTAAGGATGCGGTTTGGAACTTGAACGCGGATGGGGCTCCGGGCCTGATGGCTTCCCGGTGGCTTTCTACAGAGATTTTTGGGATATCGTGGGCAACGAGGTTCTGTACGTCATCTCCGAGTTTTGTGAGGGCAATGCTGGCTTCGAGAGGATAAATAAGTCCATGCTCGTTCTCCTTCCTAAATCCACGCCGGCAGAACGTATCGAGGACTTCCGCCCATTGCTCTCTCTAACGCACTCTACCTGATTGTGGCGAAGGTGTTCACCGTGTGGCTCATCTGGGTTCTTGAGACTATTATATCCCCGCTCCAGTCTGCTTTTATACAGGATAGGCAAATCTCGGACTGTCTTACTCTTGCATCGGAAATCATTGCGGACTGAAGAGAAGGGACAAACAAGGTGTTTTATGGAAAGTAGATTTTGCAAAAGCTTATGATAGTTTGGATTGGAAGTTCCTTTGGTCAATCTTGCGGAGGAGAGGATTCCCGGAACTGTGGATATCTTGGATGAAACGTTGTGTGACAACATCTTCTTTATCGATCATGGTGAATGGCTGCCTGGAGGGTGGCTTCTTCCAACCGCGTAGGGGTGTGCGCCAAGGCTGCCCCGTTACTTCGCTTTTGTTTGTCATTGTTGCGGATGTCCTGGCGCGTATTATGTACCGTGTGGTTGATTGCAGATTCTCGGCCGGTTACTACAGGGATGGTTCGTTGATCCTGCTATTGCAATACGCAGACGATACTATCTTCTTCATTGAGGGGGACGCTACGGAGGCCTCCGACAAGTCCGTGGCCCTGGATCTTTCAGTGAATTGTCCGGTCTCTTCAAGAATGCAGATAAATCAAAGGTCATCTCGTTCGGCCTTTCTGTGGAGGAGGTTGACGATTGTGGCCAAGCTTTAGGATCGGATTGCGGCTCCCTTCCGATTGACTATCTTGGGATGCCCTTGACAGTGGGAAGAACGAAGTTGTGGGATTGGCTCAAGATTGTTGAGAAGCTAGAGGCGAGGCTGGCGGGCTGGAAGTCGGCCATTCTCTCCAGAGGGGGCGATTGGTCCTCTTAAAGGCGGTTCTTTCCTCCATCCCTGTTTACTTCTTGTCCAATCGTCGCTTGCCGAAGGGGATCCGTAGCCGTCCTGAGAAGCTAATGCGTAGGTTCTTTTGGGGCAAGCATGGGGAAGAAACGGGAGGGGGGGATTCACCTTGTTGAGTGGGATGTAATTGCGCTCCCCAAGAAGGCGGGGGGGGGGGGGGGGGGGGGGGGCTGGGGTCCGGAGGCTGGATCAAATGAACGAGGCTTTGCTTCTTAAATGGGCAAGCAGAATATGGGGCCCTGGGGACGATTTCTGTAGCAACGTTCTGCGCAAAATATACGGTGTCGGCGGTACGCCGCCGAGCCTTGTTACTCGTGTGGGGTCTCCAACGCCGTTCTGGAAGGGGATGATGGAGGTCTTCTCCCGGCATATCTCTCTGTTTAGGCCGGTGCTTGGCAATAGTGAATCATTCGCCTTCTGGACTGATGATTGGACGGGGGGCCATTGTACACGTAGTTCCCTCGCCTATATGCTCTAGCGGCTGATAAGAATGCGTTGGTTGCGTCTTGCTAGTCGGATGGTAACTGGTTCCCCGCCTTCTCCTCTAATTTCTCGGACCAGAGGCTCAAGAATTTCTTTCGATGCTGGATTAGGATTCTATCAAGATGATGGGTCATCCATCGGTAAGAAGGGATCATCGGGGATGGCGTATGGGCCCTTTCTCGGTTAGGAAGGCGTTTGGGGCGATTTGCAAGCCTCTCCCGTCACGCTCGGAGGTTTTGTTTCGTGATTGCGCCTTTTTTTTGGAGTCTAGGCCTCCCTGAGCGGATTGGCTTCTTCCTGTGGTTGTTCCGTAGGCAAAGGTTGATGACGAGGGACCGGTGTGTTAGACTTATGGGCTCCGTCTCTGATAGGTGCCTCTTGTTCGAGGAGGCGGTTGAGTCCCTTGAACACATGTTCTTCAAATGCCCTAAAACGATTCTGGTTTGGGGTGAGGCAAGGATGGCTTAGTTGTGCACGGCGGACTTGGCCTCCTTTTGCGGCTCGTTGGTTGCCAACAGGAGCTGAGCGCGGCAGGAGCTCCTCAGTCCCCTTGCCATTCTGTGGACCCTGTGGCTGGGCAGGAATGCGGTCCTCTTTTCTGGGCAAAGATTCTACAAGGAAAATGTGGGGATACAGTCTGCGAGGTTGGTTGATGAGTGGGATCTGTAGTTGTTTGTCTTTGTTCTTGTTTCCTTTTGTCTTTCCCCCGTTTTTTCGTCTTTTAAATAAATAAATAAATTTTGAGGCGAACACCAATGAGTGTATCCCCTTATTTTTGGCCTCATAAAAAATTGTGCAGCATATATCATTAATCTCGTTGTTCAGTATGGCTTGAAGATGATCTCTAAGACAATAGAGAAAGTACGATTGAGCATCAAATATGTTATATGTTCACTTCAGATGGAAGCAAATTTTATGGAGACTGCGAAACATATTGATTTTGATCCCAAAAAATCTTTATCATTAGATTGTTGCACGAGATGGAACTCCACTTACCTTATGCTCTCAACTGCTTTAGAGTATAAGGATGTATTCAAAAAATTTGGATTCCGAGATGTAAATTATATTCATGGATTAAGTGATGATGAGTGGGTCTACATCAAAATTTTGGAGTGCCTAAAGCATTTTTATGATATTACGGAGTTGTTGTCTGGTTCAAATTATGTCACATCAAATCTTTTTTTTCTTGAATTTTGTGAGATTCAATTACTCTTTGTTGAATGGTTAAAGAGTAGTGATACCATTATTGTTTCAATGGCAACTGTAATGAAAAAGAAATTCAACAAATACTGGGATATGTGCAACCAACTGCTAGCAGTTGCTTCTATTTTGGATCCTCGCTATAAAATGAAGGCAGTTATCCTTTATTACAAGGACATATATCAATCTGATGGAATGAGAAAAGTAGAGGAACTCTGTGACATCATTACCAATATTTTCATACGTATGCTTCTGTTGGAACTCCAACAACTGTGTCACATACCATATCTACTCCTCCTAGTTATCCACCAAAGAAAAAAAAGAGTAGATTTGCTCAACTTATGGATGATGAAGATGCTCAACCATTGAAAACTGAGTTGGATATTTGGAAGAGAAATAATCAACATGGAAGGAGACAACTGAACTTAAATTTGATATTTTAGGATGTTGGAAACAAAATATCGGGAGATTTCCTATTCTTGGAAAAATAGTTAAGTATATTCTTGGAGTTCCAGTATCTACTTGCATCTGAATCTGCATTTAGTACTGGAGGCCGAGTAGTTGATGCATACCGCAGTAGACTGGATTCTGATATGGTGGAGGCATTGATATGTAGCCAAGATTGGTTGAAAGGTGAATTCAAAGGTAAAGCAATTA